>PVLA01015296.1:0-26055 GCA_004027455.1 Hydrochoerus hydrochaeris | reverse complement strand
GAGACATCATACTAACTACCGTAGATCACCTAGTATTGTGGTTTTATATGCCCTTTTCATTTCGTGTTTCTCTAGGAATTTGTATTGTTGACTTGTTTTGATTTGTTTTTCCCTCTAATACAGAAAGGATAGGTATATATGTAGAGACGTATACATGTGTAGAACTTCTACACAGTTTATAAGAATTGATTATAGTTATTGTAAAAAAAAAGAGAGGAAAAGAAACTATTCTAAAGGATATAACTACATGTATGTTTAAGTGTGTAAGATTGATGACCATATTACTAAGTTTTTGTTGGATAGATGAACAGAACTGATTGCAGTCTCACTGTTTAAATGTCCACTTTGTACACTTTACTTTAGTAACTTGAACAATTACTTCTAAGAGGAAAATATGTAATTATCAACTAGTGATTTCTGTTTTTTTTAAATTATGTATAATTTCTACCCTCTTTCTGTTTCATTTTTTTTCTTTAAATAAAAAAAAGAATTCTATTTACTCACAGGCTAAAGAAATTCCAGATGTTGGAATAAAGAAGAAAAAAAATCAATGAAAAAAATTTTTTTCATGATAAAACATGAGGAAAGAATGATAGAAAGCATTTCTTTAAATATTATATGGTTATGGTTAAGGTAATGAGAACAAGTTTAGGACACTAAATATTAAAGACTGTGATAAAGGATCAACATAAACAGTGTCATTAAACAAAATTTTACAGAAAAGACTCATAATCAAGTGCAGTGATGTATGCCCGTAGTTTGAGATACTCAGGGTGTTACAGTAGGAGAATCAGAGGCCACCTTGAGTAACACAGCAAGGCCTTAGTTAAAAACAAAAGCCCCTAAAACAAAAATGAAATACAAAGAAACAGGCTTTCTTTTTAAAAGTCACATGAACATATTAACATTAAAATCATTCAGCAAATTACTGTAGCAATGAATTTACCTTCTTTGGGTATGAGGCAAATTGTCAAAACAAATAAATACTTGAGGACTAAAATAAGAAAAGTATACCTTTGGGAATTAAAAAAAAAAAGTTCATGAGCTCTCTTTTTTTGTAGTTTCGCTTTGTGACAGATGGCATATGGCCCTAATTCTTCACCTATGTTTGCACCAACATTATTTGCTACTAAGAAGTCTAGTGGGCCAGATTTACAGGCTACTTTGTTTCCCGTGCTTCTACCTTCACCTTGAAGTCAACTGCTGAGAGGCTGCTACAGGATTACAGATATGTAGAAAAGTCTTAACTATGCCAAAAGCAACCTTGATCAAGACCAGCCAGTCACATGAGCAAAGCCAGCTGTGTTGAGCAAAGGCAACTAGCTGTTCCCTTCTAGACGTGGTAAGCCCAAGCAATAAATGCTTCCAGTACTTGTACTAGATTTGAGGACACAGACAGCCATCCTGAAAATAGCAGGATATAGTACAGTAATCATCCTTAATTTCCTATTAACTTAATCTGAAGCCCTGTATAACTTACACTGTTTTACCATGACTGATCTCAATTGAATCTGGTTGGTTAGATTGTTGTTTTGTATTGACAGATTACATTCAAAGCTGTTGATTGATAGTATCAAGTCTAAGAGTATAGGCAACTACACTGAAGATGACATGAGTCACTAGGATACCGACTCTGGTTTGATTATTACCAGCTTTTGAAGTTTTCCACTATCTAAAATGTTTCGTTTTTATTAATAGTTATGTAGTGCTATATTCAATTATACTGCTATATTCAATTATGCCTGATGATATGGACATTTGTATTGAAGATAACAAGAGGCAACATAGTAACCATTGTAGATCACCTTGTATTGTGATTTTATATGACTTTTCCATTTCATGTTTTTATAGGAATTTTTTTTGTTTTGTCTTGCTATGTTTTATTTTTCCCTCTAATACAGAAAGGATAGAAATATATGTAGAGACTCATGTATGCATAGAACCTATAAACAGTTTGTGAGAACTGATTACATAACGCATGATGAAAAGTACAACTACTTAGGAAAAAAAAGAGCCACTACAGTACCCAGTGCTGATTCCGTAGCATCATGATGTGAAATCCAGCAATACCATTATTCTTTGTTCAGAATGATTTTAGCCTGTTTTGTTTTGTTTCATTTCAACATACATGAAGTTATGGACAGCTATTTTGAAGAGAATGAGAGACAATATGACAGCCATTGTTTACTTCCCTATTGTCTGGTCTTAAAGACCTAAAATACTTTTCTTATCCTGTTCAGATCAGTTCTATACTATGTTATTTCATGTGAATTCTCTGTATGTGAAGATGTGGACATCTAGTTGGAAGAAAACAAGAGACAATATGATAGATAGTGAAGATCTCTGATGGTCTTGCTTTGAAATTTATGTCTCTGACACTGCTTTTTTATATTCTGTTTTGCTCTACTTTGTTGTGCTAAATTTTACCCTCTTTAAAATAAATAAATAAATACTTCCAGTATGCCACTCAGAGTTGTGTCTATCATACATTATTCTTATGGCAACAGATAGCTAGTGTAAACTTGGGCAGACATAAACTCAAAACTTGGAAATTTTTACTTTCTCATCTCATGAGAAAAACCACTATTTATTATTGTTCTCTATCATCACTACAACCTACTAACTTTAACATGAGCATAACAGTCCATCTATTTCTGACCTAGCACAGCCCACAGAAATCAAACTTTTACAAGTCTGGGAAGTATGTCAGAAAGCTGTCTTACTGGAAGGAAGAAAGTGGTATAAGAGAGTCCAATGTTAAAACAGAGTAGAAGGCTATCTAAACAATCAAGGAGACAGTTAACTCAAAGGAATGGTTGTTTGTATTATAGCTAAAATACATTTGGTACAAGACATCTTACAGATACATTTCATCTGTTTGTGCATAATATAAGGGTGCTTCCAAGTGATTTCATATTTCTTTATTACTTACTTGAATGTGAATAAAACAAATCACTACCATTTTAACACTGCATGGAGTGGTATCTATGAAGAAAACATTAAAATCTCCAATAAATAATCCTTGTGAAACTAAAAAAATTGAACTCATATGTTTTATATCATCATTTGCATAATATTAATGTAAGTTTTCTTCCATTAAAGAAATGTCAGGCAGGCACTTATGCAACTGAGTTATATCACTGGCCCAATTAAAGGAATGTGGTCTCCAAGTTACTCATGAAATTATACCAAGTATCAAGTATAATTTCAATACCTTAAAACAAAACCCTACTGTCCAAAACTACTGATTTCATATACAGTTACTGACCTGCACTGAAATGGAAATCTTTCCTTAAAATGTCATTCCCAATTATTGTTTCAAATGATCTGCAACTTAATTACATCAGTGTACTTTTTCACAGTTCGTAACACTTGACATTTACACTAAGATTCTAGATGTCACTCCTTAAACCACCAGTAATAGTCATTGCTGAAAAATACCTAATAATTCATATTTTAAAAGGAATACTTATATTCACCTATAATTTTATTACAAAAATTTAAAATCCTGAAAGTTATAAAGGTCACATGTCACATTAGTTCCCTTGTACAGTAATATTTTGATTTCCTTTTAACAGAGAGGACAAGGAAGAACAGAGATTTAAAATTTCCATTATAAGGTATAGTTACATCTTAAAAGTGCCTTTTTCAGACTATCCAAACAAATGCCCACTATTTCACCATTAAATAATTAATTGAAGTCAATCATAAAATGTTATGATATATATGATTAATAGATATGTATGTACGTGTTTGTATGTTTTGAACACAAAAGTTTACTTAGTGAACTGATTATAACTTTACAACTTTTACTTAGTGAAATGGTTATAAGTTCACAAATGCTGCCAGGCAAAAAGAATAAAGATTTTTAAATGAAAGTTTAAAGAGTACTGATCTCATTTTTAGAAAAGAACACCTAGGAAGCTGATATTCATGACACATTCTGTAAAAGAAGATATAAACTCCACTACTTAGAACTCACATGTGAGAATTCAATGCTAATCCTTGTTACTTTAAAATTGAACTAAGTTATAAGTATCATATAAGTATTATCTCTGTCATGTTGTAAAATGAGTAAGTACACCACAAAACAGCATGTATTACACAATCATACCTTTATTAAATAAAAAAGATGTATTTGCACAAGTATACAAGTCAGGAGAGTTGTTTTTTTGAGACAGGATTTCCCTCAGTAGTCCAGGCTGGCCTTGAACTGACTATGTAGCCTAGGCTAGCCTTGACTCGAGGCAATCTTCCTACCTCAGCCTCCCGAGTACTGAGATTACAGGCATGCATCAAAATGTGCAGCTAGCTTTAAAGCCCAAAGTCTGGTCTGGGTTGAATGTTAGCTGCTACATTTGTTCACTGGTATTCTACATTTGGTTGTACTAGTCATACTAATAATCTTTCTCAGCCTCGATTTCTACATTTTGTAGCAGTAGACATTAATACTTTCATTTCACAATGATACTTGTAAAGTAGATGAGATAATACATGTAAATGGATTGGTATAGTCCCTGATTCATAGTATGTGCTTTAAAATGGTAGTTATTACCCTACTTGTAAAACTGGATTGAGCTGGGCATGGAGGTGCACACCTGTAATGCTAACACTCTGGAGGCTGAGGCAGGAGGATCACCATGATTTCTGGATCAGACTAGGCTGCATAGTGAATTCAAGGCCAGCTGGAACTACACAGTAACATACTGACATCCCTGTCTCAAAAACAAACAAACAAACCACCCAAACAAAAAACAAAGGAACAGTTTGGTTTGATATCATTTCAGATTCAGAAAAAAACACAGAATTTGTCCTTATAGAGCTATAGATATGTATGACATATACTTTTGATAACTAATAACAAAAAACCTTAAGGGAAAACACATACATAATGATAAAAACATTTTCCAACTTATTATTATAAGCATATAAGTGTATTTTATTGATAATTTATTAGTTATTAGTTTAGTACATGTCATAACATTATGATCAGTCTGGGAAACCCTTTTGTGAGCCTTTCTACTGATGCGAACTAAAGTTATAATTAAGCACATTAAAATTACTTGGTAGCCAAGAAACTTCTAATCTTTAGAGAAATAAATTTAGGACTCAAAAAGCTGCTTATTGTATATTTTAGGTTATATTTTAAGTTACCCCTTTTGAAAGCATACCTTTAAATTTCTATCTTTCCTTTATCTCACTACTTGAACATTCCATTAATGATTTAATTTCTGTCACTTCTTAACTTTATGAATTTCAGGCTTATATTTTTCATCTACAAAAAGAAACTTCTATTTATTTATTTTTGGTACTGGGGATCAAACGAACAACCTTGCGCTTGCCAGGTAGGCGCTTATGCCACTGAGCTAAATCCTCAGCTCAGAATCCCCTATTTAAAAGATATTGCTTTTATCCTAAATCTCAGGTCAGCACTTCTTTTATGCAGTTGTTATTCTACTTAATAATTTCTAGTATTTCTTCAAAAAAATCTTAGTATTTAACTGTTTTCTTCCCAATGTTTTTAGTGAAACCATTCCAGAAGAATAACACTGAATAATCAAGGAATACAACAAGCCAAATAAAAAAAAAAATTATGGGGTCAGGGATATAGTTCAGCACAGCACCTGTCTGGCAAGTGTGAGGTCATGATTCAATTCTCAGTACTAAAAAACAAACAAACAAAACAAACCAAGAATGGCAGAAATGGTATTATTAACAGCTAAGAAACAAATATTAACAGTGAAATGTTATTTCAGTCATTAGTTGATAATGTACTTTGTAATACATTATCATGGTTTTATTGTTTAATGCTCAGGCCTTTCTTATGTACCTAAATGAAAGCTGAAAAGTAAAATTATAGGGGTAAGGGTAAATTTTAATAAAGAATGGAAAAGGCCAACAACTTTCCATTAACCTTCAGCACTGCAGGATAAGTAGCCCTAAGCAATTTAGGGCCACAAACTATATAACCAAAAATATCATGCAGCAATGTTAGTAAAACTGTATTATTTTTATTTTTTCAAAGCCTTTATGGTCACGACATTAATCAAAATCACATGTTGCCATTATTGTCCCTCCTTCACCCCATCGTATCCTGACATCGTATCTCCAAAGCAAAATACTTTCTGTGTGTGTTCTTTCTGTCCTCTGGGTGACTGTCATATTGAATTTTTTTTTTTTTTGACATCTTCAGTAGCTACACTAACTTCTAGTAGATAAAATTCTGAATTTTTATTTATAACCATTTTTTAAAGCAATGAACATTATAATAAAGCATCTATAAGCAAAGTTGGGAGAGAAAAATTAGTCATCTAATTGCCTATAAAGAGCTCCCATGCCTTTACATGGCTATTTCTCAATAAACAAAGTTTAAAAAAAAAAAGATGTCTATAAATTACTGTCCAGATTACAAAATCAGTTGAATGTTAAATGGCACCATACAGGCAAACAAAATTTGGCCTTCCATTGAGAATGAAATAGGAAGGCCCACACCAACAAGGATCATTTTATACAAATTATTCCAGTTTAATTTGTCAACAAGCTACCCTAAAAATTATAATAGAACCCACTAGAACAACTAATATACAGATAAAAACAGATTACTTCATTTATTATGATGCTAGATATAATTAGTTGAGTATTGTATGATTAATTTAAACAAAATTAAAGTTTAGAAATAAGAGATACCACTTACAAGCTGCTCCGATTTTACGCCATATAACTGGATGGTCTTTCCCACATTTTTTGACACAGCTAATGTGAGGTCTGAATCAACAGCAGCTACGTTTAGTTCACTAGAGAAAACAGGCAGATTTTAATCATTATCAGTATAGTTCTTCACCAAAGCAAAGAGCAACATATAAATCTAAGTCAAGTACGTGATGTGGTGATTTTTTTTATAGATTTTCTGACTGTTCCCACAACTTGGTCGCAGTTTCATTTTTTCTCCTAAATTCAGCTTTAGGAAATAGTGCTTTGAGATGGTTTTGTTAATGATCAGTTTCTCATTAATAAGAGCACATCATGTGAGTTCAGTCTGTGATAAGGTGTAAATTGTGTACAGATTTTTAAAGTAGCACATTTGCTAATATTGATAAGTACAATTAGAGACACTGCATATCATAGACATCTACAAGGAAATGACAGCTCTTGAATGGAAATGATGACCTTGGAGAGACATAAGCTAAAAATATAAATTATACATGGTATATAAAAATACTCATTTTCTGTAGAAATTATGCCAATTTATGCTATTCTGTATAAAGTGTTTTTTTATAAAATGTATCAAAAGCATAATGGCAATAATTTGATACCTTAAAAATGTGAATTCTTGAAGCTTTTTTTTTTTTTGCTGTTTCATGTTCAATGCTGAATTAATTGAGAGATTTGATCCCCCCCCCCAAATGTAACATTGTTACAACTGGAACAATGACCAAAGATACTAGAAGTTCAAAAGTTCATATAAATTCATGGACAGGCAGCATGCAAAAAAAGAAACTATTATCTCTGAACTAGACTAAATCTTAGCACTTAATCAGGTTATCTTTTTAAAGAAACTAAAGAAGTTTCAAAGTGTAACACTAGTGCTACATATCATGCTACAAAAATGCCCTTTCATGTGGTACTGACACTAATTTTATTAATATTCATTTTTAAATCATATTAAACACTGGCAAAAGTATTCTTCATGCTCCAGATTACATTTGATTATAGCACTGTCAGGTTGTATAGAGGAATGGGAGAACATTTCTTTAACATTTACATAAAGAGGTCAAAGAGCTTGAGTTGACTTTAGGGTAATTTTTATTATTAGCATACTAAACAGAGGCATAAGAGTGAAAATCTAGAGTCATGTTAATAGGGAGAGGTTTGGGACCAAGGTGGTGGGCAATCTAGACCATTTATACATGTTTACAGCTCAAGATAGGCTTATATATATTTCACTTGTGGCTTTTAAAAAATACTTTCTCTTCCAGCAATCAGAACCACTATCTTCAAATTTGTATTCTAAAAGAATTACAGTTCTATACCTGGGTCCTAAATTGCCCAGCCACTATTTTTACTCTACAAAATATTCAACTCAAATGTACAGACTTACATGTTATGACAACAGCTGGTAGGTATGACAGGGCTGAGATACTCTCAGCTGCAAACTAAGATGGATGACGGCTAATTGCACACGTCTAAAGGCAGCAGGACAATTACATTGTCTGCAATCACTCAGGTGGCACCTCTGTAGGACACCTCCCTTTTTAGAGTTTTTAAAGCTGCCACATTCATTTAGGAAGCTTAAAATAGCAAACACAAGTAGGCTAATCAGGATCAGAATCTTGTTGCTGTTATCAAGCACTTTCTGCATTTAGAAAAAAAAATATTAAATTCTATGCTTTAGTTTCTTAATTTGCATTAATTGTTTTCATACTTACTTTTCTGTATAATATTAGGAATATACTATGGTATGAAAAGGTAGGCTTACTTTATATCCTTGGTAAAACAGGGCATAATTAGACTATTTTTAGACTATCTTTGAATGGTTTTATTAACTGGAATCTCAAGTACTTACAATGTGTGCACTCATTAACTGCAAAACTCTTGACTAAATTGCACACCTAATTACTTGAATAATTTGAGTTAAATTTAAAATGCACTGCTATCAGACATCATTAACAAATATGGAGGCATGTTAGAACATATCCTTAGATAAAAAATACATACCTTGCTATAGTTTTAATGATCCCATCAAGCTCATCAGAGGAAGGAGGATTACGCCCACCAGGGGGGAAAACCAAATTGATAGGATCAAAGAGTCGAGATAAGGATTTTGAGAGATAAGCAGCCTCATAAGGTTGCAGTGAGTCTTTTAAAGCCTTTTCTGGACTGTGGAAACAAGATTTTAAAAAAAAAAAGTTCTATAAAACTGATAGTGAATCAGGCAATAAATATCTTTTCAAAAATGTATCTTCTATACATAATGTAACTATATAAAAAAAGAAAATGAGTTGTTTTAAAATGTATAAATATAGCTACAAATGTATTTCATAACTAAACCTTTGTTAAAGATCATGTAAATATTTTTTATACATCTATACATAAGTCTTAGCAATACCTGTAATACAATATGTACCAGTACCAAATATATTATCTGTCATCTGAAAGTAAAAGAATAAAAGTGTAAGAGCCCATATATCATACTAGAAGCTACACCTTTACTTAGGGAATCCAACATCAAGAGTCTTCAAAACATGTAAGAGCAGCATGCTTGCAGAGACCTGCTCTGGTAGGTCTGCCCTCCTCCCCACAGCCACAGTCTTCCACAAATCTCACTGACTGACAGGAAAGGCACAGAGCTAGAGTCTTACAGTTTTCCCTTTTGTGTTACTACTAATAAGAATGAAGGCAAAATAAAAGGTTTTTTATTAAAGTCTTATCACATAAATATACTCGATTGGAGTTCTAATTTTTTTTCACAATATTCTTCATAATATAAAACTTAATTTATTCAATACTTCTTTCTCCATTTTCAACAGTTCCTCTAGATTCTCATTTGGCAGTCAAATGATTGGATCTTATAATTTTCCTTTGACAATTACTATTAAATGTCTATACCATTATTTCTATGTGTTTCTATACTCCCATAATTCCATAAATTTTTTCACATTTTCTGTTTATAATCTTTCTACCAGCCTCTCCATTGTCCTTTTTTTTTTTTTTTAAAGAATGGATTTCCCTTCATCTTAAATGTTAACCTTGACAAGATCTGACCTGCTCCCTTATACATACGAAATCAGGCTTTCTCTTTCTCTCACCCTTCCGGTCAACTGACAAGCCTTTAGGTCAGAAGGCTCTTGGCTCCTATTTTATAATTCCATAGTTATCTCTAAGTACTTTCTCATGAACTATTCCACTCAGCACCCATATGCTGAGAATACAATGCACCAAGCACTTTGACAAGTGCTGGGAAGATACAGATTAAGAGTACTATATAATATAGTGAACAAAATGTGCAGGTCAAGTGCAAATTGCATAATTTTTATAACAGCTAAAGATACAAAGAGAAGAACTAGTATCTAAACATGTCTCAAGCAATCTTCTAAATTCATGCCATCTATATAAATGTATTTTCTGTGTCTACTCCTGTCCCTTACTAACCTTAGGAAGCCTCTTCTCTCTTCTGTAGAAATTTTGGCCCTGAATTTGAGTTAATAACATTCTCCTTATTTTTCAAAGGAGCTGCAAAAATTCTTGATGACTACAATGTCAAAATATGCAATTTTTAAAAACCTGTCCTGTATTAGAAGTCTATATTTAGTACAGTGACCTTAAAAAAAAAAACTCTATTATGGAGCTTACAAATTTTGAACTGTTTCACCTCTAAGATCTCCAAATTCAAAGACAACTTTCCATATGCCTGACCTTCTATCTCTTTTCTTTCCACAAATATTATTAAGTCTCTACAATATGCCAAGTATTTCCTAGGTACAGGCAAATCAGTGTGATCTCAATTTAAAAACAATCTCCCAGCCTTTTAAAGTTTACAAGCTATCAAATGATACAAAAATAAATTTAATGAGTTTAATATGGAATCTGATAGCAGTAAGTGCTAAAAGAAAAATAAAGCAAGGAAGATAGCATATAGGTTTAAGTTGCTTTTTAAATTCAAATTTTAGGAAGGACATGGCAAAAGAAGGCTAAGTTTTCCCTGTATCATAAAAACAAAGAAATTTTCCTTAGACTCAGGTTACATGGAACAAACCCATGTTTTCTTCTCTGCCTTACTTCTCAAAGTCTAGATTAAATCTATTATGCCAGTTTCTTTACTACTTTCATAATTTTTTTATTTCATAGAATATGGGTTCTACTTCATTTCCTCATCAACATTTTCCTGAATTTAGTCTCCATGGGGTGATAATTAAGTCTCATTAGTCTAAACATCAGATTTTCTTCCACTTGGGTCCTCCTGAGTTTACCACTTTTCTTTTTCTTAAAATTAAGAGAAACAATTCCTAATACCACTCATGAATCTATGGAACATTCTTCTTACAAGGGAGATGACAAGAATCTCTACAGTTTTTATCAGCTTTTCTACTATTAATATGAATCTAGTGTTTAAAGAAAGGTGCAAAAGACAATACCTTTATCTATCTACTATTAATATGAATCTAGTGTTTAAAGAAAGGTGCAAAAGACAATCCCTTTATCTGGTGCTCAAATAGAAATTTTAAAATACTCTTTCAAATACTGGTATACTGGTTTCTGATGTGACTCCTAAATATGGCTACATTATGATACTTTGTGTGTGACCTGAGGAATTTTCTGAGGGTAGTTTTGATTACAAAGTTTTTTCCTAATACACTGAAAACTTGTCCTAGGATGATCTATTTCCCCTGCAGCTTCTGAACAAGTGAGATCCTTTTATGTCACCTTTTCCTATCAATAATGATACTAATCTGATGTAATTACAGATCATTAAATATGAATTAATAGACAATGACCACATATATTCATCTCTTAGCTTCTAATTATACCACTTAGTGTGATACATTAACAGTGATTCTAGCAAGAGCCAGAACATGCACCTTAAGGTGAAAATTTGACCTTTTAGTTGCCTTACGAAGTCTCTTAAAGTATAGAAATTTAAAAAAATCATTACAAATATTTGCATGTTTAGTGTATTCCCAAATTCTAATTTATAATGCAAATTTAAGAAAAGCAAAAATCCTTTACATTTCCACAAACAACTTATATTAAACAAACATACTCATAATCTGGCTTTTTTGGTATGAATATATCTTGTTTATCATCTTCCATGTTTTGTATGTCAACATACAGGTCTGTAGTTCCACTTGCATTAAAATTTCCTTGGATACTTTGACTATACTGTTGAAGACGCTTCCACAAATCATTGTAAAGGCGTAATAATTTAGGGTATTCTCCTTCAAAGGCCTGTTTCAAAAACATAGAGGCTGCCAACCAAAATTAATAGCATAGGTTAGATAAATAATAAAGCAATAAAAAGTAGTAAAAGTGCTTCTTTTATATACAAAATGATGTTTCAAATAGATCAATAGTAAAACATAAACCTGAGACATGATCCAATGACTTTTTTTAAAATAATGCTTTGGTAAATTACTTTTCCACTTATGTAATTGCTTTGGTATAAACAGACACATTTACAATTATAGGAAAAAGAGTTCACCCAACTGACTTAATTTACATTTATGCAATTCTTCATCCAAAATAACAAAAATATATTCTCTTCAAGTATATGTGGAATATTCTCCAAGATCAGCAATAGGTAAGTTTCAAGTCCTACATAGCATATCCTAAGTAAATGTTTTTAAAAATGAGTAACAAAAAGATGCCTGAAAAACCCTCAACTATTTTTAATTTTAAAAAATGATTCTGAGTCATAGATCAAAAAAGGAAACCAAGAGGGAAATGCAAAACTACTTTTCACTGAACAAAAATTGTAATACTACAGGTAAAATTTGTGGTATGTCATTAAAGGAATACATACCCAGAAAGAGAGAGAGGAAAACCCCAAAAATAAACAGAAGGAAGAAAAACATATCATAAATTATCAACGAAAGAGAATACAGAAAAACAATACACTGGTTCAGAAACACTGGAACCAAAACCTTATTCCCTGAAAAGATGAGTAATTTTGACAAACTTCTCACCTAATGAATTAGAAGAGAAACAATCTAATCAAATGAAAATAAGAGTTAATCTTATTGCATATCCTTCAGATACTAAGAAAAAAATTATAAGCAATTTTATGCCCATCAATTTGAAAACTTTCATGAAATGTATAAATTCCTTAAGGGATACAAACTATGAAAGTTCAGTCAGTAAGTAACAAAATGAATGGTATGTATTTACTGGAATTCTTTTAGTTAAAAATCTTTCAAAAGATAACTACACCCAGCTGACTTTGGTGGCAAATTCTATCAAACAATTTAAGAAAGAAATACTACTGCCAATTCTACACCAATTCCCAACTTGTTCATGAGGCCAGCATTATCCTGATATCAAAACCAAAGACATTAAAAGAAAAAAAATGACAAATACTATAGAATAGTATTTCTCACAAATACAGATACAAAAATTATGAATCATATTTCAGCAAATCCAACAACATAAAAAAAGATGCTACTTTATGACCAAGATTTTTCCCCAGGAATTTGACTCAACATTTTAAAATTAATTGATGTGATTCATCATATTAACAAATAAATGAATATTCTGTCACTTCAATAGTTGAAGAAAAACTATTTGAAGAAAATCTAGTATTTATTCTTAGTAATAATTTTTTCATGAACAAAAAATAGAAAGGAACATACTCTGCTAAAAGAATGTACATAAAACCAGACTGGGCAAGCATGAATGACACTCAAGTAAAAGCCACTGTGATCATCTATGTAGAAAGACTCATCTAATCTAACCAACAAAGTTACTGAAGACATTAAGTGAATTTAAGGATATAAGATTTAACATATATTTGAAATGGCAATATACTTGAAAATAAGAACCTTTATGGACCTTACTATGTTTCTGGGGTTTTCTGCTATTCTTTCCCTAACAGAAACACACATTATGGAATCCTATACCAGCTGAGTACACATTCTATACCACAATTTTACTTTTTTTTTTTTAAGTAGGAATATATAGCATGAAGCCTTTTCCAACCTTCTAACTCTTTAACCATAAATTTCACTTATAATATGAATATGACCACACCCCATCTCATGGAGAAAATAAAGACTGCTAGAAAGAATCCTCTTAACATTTTATTACTCCTCCCCACGCCATCAATGGTTTTAGTAGCCAATTTGTGTGACAGGAGCAAGCACCCATTCTATGCAGAACAAACTTTGACTTCTGGTTTGAACCTATTCCATTTCATCTTTAAGATTTTTATTGTATGTCTTTTGTAGTTTAGTTTTCCATTTCCCACTAGTCCCCAAGATCAATAAAACATTGACTCATAACATGAAAAACCAAAACTACAGAGAATGTGGCAACACAATTCCCCTTGCCTCTGTAACTGTCCACTTGTAGCCAGCGCTGCTGTATAATAATAGCCTACACACATTTCTTTTCTTCTTCCCGACTGCAACCAGACTTCCAAATGACACAGTGCCAATGGAATTATTTTAGTCAGTCACAATATCATCTTAACTGCCAAAAAACAGTGGGTACTTTTCTGATCTCTCTCACTTGATCTGTTAATGACTTTTTTGAGAAACTCTCATGACCCCATTTTCTCTTGGGTTCTCCACTTGTTCTTTCTTCTGCTCTCATTTTTTTAGATAAGGTGTCGCCCAAACTGGCACTGAACTCACTATCCCAGTGAAGCTTCCCCAGTAGTAGGGATTACTGGCTCATGACACCCCGCTCAAATTCACATTTGTTTTTCTTAATCTTCTGTGCTGACCACCTTCCTCTGCCTGAAATGCTTTCCTTGAAATTTTGAAAAAAATGGTGTTACAGTTTTCAAATATATAAAACCCAGAGCATAGTATAATCAATCTCCATGTATCTGTCGCAAAACTTTAACATTTACCATTCAATCCTATTTTTTCTGTATGTCTAGTCACTCCTCTTTACCATTTGCAATTATTTTGTAAAAGTCAAATATTTCATTCATATATTCATCATGTATCTCTAATAACAGGGGTTGATTTTTTTAAAAAAATTCATAATTCTCTTGTAATACTTTATTAAGTAAACAATCAGTGATCACATTTGCTTAATTTAGGACCTACACAATCAATTTAGGAGTCATAAATAGCCCATAAAAACAATTGGCTGACATAGCACCAAACCTAATCTGTGCTTTTCTTTCTCTTTTCACTGCCTTTAATTCTTTAAGAAACTAGGTCATGTGTCTTATAAAGTTTCCCAGAGTTTGTATTTTACTGAGTGTACCCTCTTGTCCCTCTGTTTCCTGCAAATTAGCAGCTGGATCTAAAAAACAATACCTTTCAACTTTGGCTGCACACTGAAACAACCAGTAGCTTCAAGAAATCTCGATGTCTGTGTTGTATCCTGAGAGACTGTAATGTAATTATGGTCCACACTTTGGAATTTCTAAACACTAAGTGATACTAAAGTGCATCCAATTTGAAAATCGCTGATATAGATAATAATTTGATCAAACCCTAGAGGTGTAAGCTACATTCCATGCCATTTTTAAATTTTTTATCTTGAGACAGTCCTACCAAGTCACTAAGCTGTTCAGGCTGGGCTTGAACTTGTGATCCTCCTGCTTCAGCCTCCTAGAGTGCTGGGATTACAGACATGTGCCATAGTACCCAGGAAATCCTAGGCTGTATAACTTCTACATATGTAAAGTCTAAATATGCTGCTACATATGTAACGTAATGTCTAAATTTGTGTACTGCTTGCCTTTTTAATGAAATTAGCAGCTATTAACAACCACTGTCTATATCTATTGTCAGTGGTTATAAAATGAAGATAGTCTAACATTCCTTCTGTATGTATTAGAGACAAAATTTTTATAAACAGATATTTCTCCCATCAATTTTTGGTTTCTCCGAAGTATCATTTGTATAGGAGAGTCAGATTGAAATGTTTGAGTTTTTCCCTTTTATTCACTGATTTTCAAAGTTCCACAATACTGTTAAGGAAAACCTGTATTTATAACAATGTGAATTGAACTCATGGATTTTGGCATATTTGATGGGTTCGAATCCCTTGTAACTGTTATACTTACTGATGTTTTAGTTTACTGCATCTCTAGGAAGTGTCTATTTAAATTGCTTCCTGAGTCTTTTCAATGCAACTTGGTAGTCTCCAATATCTTCCTTGCTTGGAATAAGGGGTTACAGAATTATTCTGCCCTTTCCTGCCACAGGAATCACTCATTTCTTCAAGGAATCCTCCTTTCTTTAAATAGAAAATCATGTTTAAAGGTAATAACATGAGTTTCTAGAGAAGCTCAACAATACTGAAACAGCCATTATTCCTAGGCTTTTTCAGACAAAACATATGTCAAATTATATTGATTAAAGAAAAAATATCTCATCAGTTCACTTTCACCTCATCCACCTTGTATCTTCTTTCTCCCAGGATGAAAACCCTGATTCACTATGTTATAATGTAAGTAAGTATTTACTTTCACCCATGTCACATACACAACAATCTGACACTAACAAAATTAGTACTATCACCATTATCTTGATTACTGGAAAGACTTGATGAGTTTTAGGGCAGTTCTTCTGTCCTCTAAGTATATCTCAATAGGATTAACAGAAAGGAATTGTAGTTAAAAGCAAAGGTTAATTCAGGCACAGTGGTGTGCTTCTGCTATCCCACCTATGAGGCAGGCTGAGGCAGAATTCTGGATCAAAAGTTGAAAGCCAGCTTGGGCAAAACAGTGAGACACTTCTATAAATAAACCAAACCAAACCAAACCACAAATGAGTAAGCAGAAAATCAAAAGATATCCTCTCTGTGTGATTATATCATATATTTACATTTAATTGCATCATTTTTCATTTCATTTTTAGAAAGTTTTTCTTTTTGGCTTTGTTTTATAAGTCACATAAAATATTTATATGGCCACAAATTTATATGCAAAGTCATCTTATTTTTCTTATTTGATATTTAATGAAAAAAAACAAAATTTCAAAACAAAATAAGAAAACAACAATAGTTAACGCACTGAATATTGTTATCTTCAAAGTAGTTACTCAGAGTACAAGATATGACCATAAAAAATTCTCTGAATTATATTAGCATAAACCCTTCTTTTCAATGAACTAAGACACACTGGTATTTTTTTTCTTTTCCCTTCCTATCTTTCCCCTTCCCCCCACCCTAGTTCCTAACTTTTATCCTTATTCCCTCCCATGTGTTCTTCACCTCTACCTCCAAATACTGATAACCACTTTTATGGGTTTTATAATTTCTAGGTTTTTTAAAAACAGATAAAAATGCATATTTACACCACTCCTTTTCTTAGGTAAATGATAGCACACTATACACACATTTTTTAGTAGCATATAAAGATACCCCTCATTTTTTCCTGTACCTGCTCCCAAACTTTCAATAGCTGCATGGCATTCCATTTCTTGAAAGTACCATAGTTTAATTAATATTCTAGTGATGCATATTGGGGGCATTTCCATTATTTGCTATTCTACATAATGATATGATGCATAACCTTGTGGTGAATAAGTTTCCATATTTTGCCAATGTATCTATGGAATAGATTGAGGAATTATTACTGAGTAAAATAATAAATGTTTATATAACTTTGTTTGGAATCAAACTCTTTTCTAGAAAGTTCCTATCCCTATGAACAGCGAATGAAAACAAGTATTTCCCCACAGAATTGTCAAGAGAATGTGTTGACAAACTTTTGAGTTTTTGCTAGTTTGATAGATGAGAAAGGTATTTCTGTACATTTATTCTCCATTTCTCTATTTATTGGTGGTGTTGAGCATTTATTCCATATACTTAAAGAGATAGTTATACTTTTTTTCTTTGATATGGCTATTGGTATTTTTTTATTATAGAAGTGTTTATATATTAGGGATACTCTTCCTTTTATGTAAACTATAATTTTTTTCTAGTTTGCCACTGTCTCTTTATTTTCTTAAGATTATTTTTGGGAGGGCTGGGGATTTAGGCCAGTGGCATAAGCTCCTGCTTGGCAAGCACAAGGTCATGAGTTTAATTCCCAGTACCAAAAGGAATAAATAATAAAGTAAAAAAGATTATTTTCGGCCATGTAAATTTGTAATGCAATTAAATTATGGATCTTTTCATCACTGCTTCTGGATATTGAATCAGAAAATGACCCTTCCCCCTCAGCTTATTCAATTGTTTTCTAGCAATTGAATGATTTCATATGCTACATTTAATTCTTTAATTTATCTGGAATTTACCCTAATATACACAGGGTAAACTGGAAAATTTTTCTCTAAACTTTTTTTTAAACTCATTCTACTCTTCAACTGAGTAGTTTATGTACTTCAAAGACTACTGAATCCAAATTCTACTGAACAAATCTTAACTCAGGGTTTAAATTTTAGTCCCATGTTTATTTTCTTAACCAATTTCATATTTCACACAACTGATGATATAAAAACAAATACTCATTGCAAAGGAGCAAATAAAGATATGAGGAAAAATCTAAAAAGTATTTAACAACCAATCACTACTAACATAGCCTCAACCATTTTCATGTATCTGTTTTTCATACATTAGCTTTCTGTCACTGTGACTCAATATCTGAGATAATCAACTTCTAAAGTATAGAGGTTAATTTTGGCTCACAGTTCCAGAGGTTTCAGTTCATGGTTGGTTGGTCCTGCTCCTTTGGGATTGTGGTGGCACACTATATATTAGTGGAAGAATGTAGAAGAAGAGGCCTGTTTACTCTGTGTCAGCCAGGAAGCAAAGAGAGAGGGTTGGGCTGCCAAAAACCCCAATATTATAATTCCCCCAATGACTGAACTTCCTTCTACTAGGCCCTACCTCTTAAAGATTGTACACCTTCCATTAACACCACAGGATGGGACCAAGTCTTTAAAACACAGACCTTTGTGGAACATTTTTGGTTCAAACTGTGGCACATATATACATATGAAAGTTTCTTTTCTGAAAGTACTTTATTTAGAATTTCGTTTTTCTTTTAAGTGCTTATTTTAAATTGAATAAATTACTTTTGTTGTAATTTTCAGATTGCTTAATATTATAAAGCTTTTAGATCCCAACTTAATGCTTTAGGAATTAATCCATAAGAGAATGCATGTTATGTACAGAGCATTGTGTCATGTGATAGGAATATGACATAGAATGAAGGTAGACAGAAGTTTCTTCCAAAACTTAGCCAAGCTAAGTAGTTTCCAAAACTACAGCCAAGCTAGTAGATGAGGAACTGCAATGCAGGGGGTTAAGTGTCAGAATCTGAGACAGTAAAAGTTCTATGGAAGTACACAGAGGGTGTTTTGCTCATATTTGGATATGCAGGTGGATGTAGCTATCAGGGAACACTTTATTTCTAAACTGAGACTTGAGAGATGAATTTGTTATCCAGATGAAAGGGACAAACTTTTCCAGGTATTTGTAACTACTAAGAAGAGAAAAGATGATTCATTCAAAAATGTAAGCTCAAGTACTGAGATGAAAAGATAAAAAAGAAAATAATGAATGTTGAGAAACAGGAAGGGACCTGAAAAGTTATGTTTGGATTATATCCTGAGATTACTAGAAGAAGGGAAATGGAGAAATATCAGTTCTTTCAAACTTTTTTAAAAAGTCATATATACTTTTTATTATTAATTGCATATATATGGTACATTATGATAATTTAACACATATATACAGTATATAACAAATCAGACAGCATTTTTACCTCAAGTATTTTTGAACTAATACATATAAATTTTTAAAAAGTTCAAGTTTGGCCCAAGCTGAGGACCTCTGCTACAGAAAGAGAAGCTAACAAACTTTTAGGGTTTCATAAGACTGCAGTGAAATGTTGGAAAAGTCAGAAAATCTAAGCAAGTTTCCCATGGAACATTTGCTGAGCTCTAAAGGTATGAAAAAAGCTGGGATGTATCTACTGCTCCAAAACCTAGACAATCCTTCACATTTGTGGTGCTTAGATAGCAAAGAACAGCTAAGGGAAAGAACATGCTACAGGCCCTAGCCAGGTTTTAACACACCCAGAGACATTCACTCATTCTGATGTTTTGTGAAGTGGAAACCTTTGGTCAATAAAACTAGATCAGCCTCAGTATTTTAGGCCTGAGGAAAGTAAAGAACCTCCAACTTCTAAATTAAAGGTCTGGAGAAGCATGTCAAAAGAAAAGAAGAGAATGAGATTGAGTCTGAGTCTTGTTAAAACTGCAACTGCCCAAAGTCAACCCATGCTAGAGTACA
Source organism: Hydrochoerus hydrochaeris (assembly GCA_004027455.1). Taxonomy (NCBI): domain Eukaryota; kingdom Metazoa; phylum Chordata; class Mammalia; order Rodentia; family Hydrochaeridae; genus Hydrochoerus; species Hydrochoerus hydrochaeris. Next base: position 6,135 of record PVLA01015296.1, on the reverse strand, counting down.
TTAAAATGATCAGACACACACCACTGGAAAGCCATGGGCAAAGTCCAAGAATATAGTCCAGAATACACAAATGTATCCCATGAGTCAGTAAGATAACAACTCTATAGAAAATTAAGACCTCATCAAGTGTGGATATGCTTGTAATCGTAGCTACTTTGGACAGCTGAGGCAGGATGATCATAAATTTGAGGTCAGGTTGAACAATGTAGCAAGACTGTCACAAAGTTTAAAACAATAGGGGAGGAAGGGCTGGGGGGATACAGCTCAGCAACTGTCATGGTTTATGTTTGTGGCCCCTAGGGCTCATGCATTTGCATTGTGCATTTGTGATTGGTTCATTGTCTAGCTTGGATTGATGGTGTCAGTGCTACATCCCTCTAGCAGTGGAGCCAGAATACAATGTAATGGCTGGAAGAAGGCGTGTGTGTGTGTGTGTGTGTGTGTGTGTGTGTGTGTGTGTGTGTCTTGCCAGTTTCCGCTTTGCTGTTTGTGACCACCATGAACTGCACCCCCACTATGCCACCCTGCCTTGGAGCCAACTGAATATGGACTGAAACCTCCAAAAACTGTAAGAAATAAACCTTTTCTTTCCCAACTTTGGGCATCAGATATTTTGTCTCAGTGATGAGTAAAAAGTAAGACAGCAGTACACTATTTGGCTACCACACATGAGGCTCCTAGTTCAACTGCCAGTAGAAAGAAAAAGAGTAGGAGGAGAGGAGGGAAGGGGGAGGGAAGGGAAGAGAAAGCTGGGGGGAGAATGGAAGGAGTGAGGAAGGGAGGAGGGGACTAAGGAAAGGAGCAGGGAGGGTGGGCTGGGAAGGAGTTGGGGAACGCCCTCTGTGAAAAAAAAGAATAATGAGATAGCCAATACACATATGGAGAAATGAATCTATCATTAAGTACAAAGGAAATAATGTCAAAATAAAACATGATTCGAAATCTAAAACAAAACTTAGGACTTAAAAAAGAAAAAACAATGAAATATCAGGTATTGACAAGAATGTGGAAAAACTAGAACCCTCATACATACTGCCAATGGGAGTTTAAGTTGGTACAACATAATGGAGAATGCCCTTTAACAATGTCTGTGAAAGCCAAACATATGCATGCTCTATGACTAACAGCATTCATTTCCTATACGTGCTGTAACAAATTACCATAAGCCTGAGAGTTTTAAACAACTGTGTATTAATTTTTAAAAACTATATGTTGAGGGCTGGGGATTTAGCTCAGTGGCATAATCGCCTGCCTGGTAAGCGAGAGGTCATGAGTTTGATCCTTGGTACCAAAATAAGTAAATAAATAAATATAAACTATATGTTGTCCTATGTTTTGGAGGTCACAAGTCTGCAATCAGTCTCACTACACCAACATCAAAATATTAGCAGAGTGCCATTGCTCTGCAAGTTACAGGGGATAACTTGTTCTTTGCCTTTGCCACCTACCTATATTCTTGGCTTGTGGTTTCTCTTTACAGAACTTTTATCGTTCTGACCTCTGTTCTACCAACAGATCTCCTCTTTTGAATTGCTCCCCTGAATCCCTCTTTTTCTGACAAGGATTATCCTGGCCCTACCCAGGTGGTCCATAATTTCTCCATTTGAAGAAATTACACCCAAATATCTTCTGCTGTGTAAACTAACACAGTCATGATATCTGGAGATTAAAACATGGAACTCTAGGGGGGCTGCCTGCCCACCAATGTTCTACTTCTAAATTTAGTCCCAGTAGAATTACACAGAACTGTCTTATTGACATCATTGAAAATAGCCACAAACAGCAAATAATTTAAATGGATATTAATAATATGGTAGACATGGTACATTATACAGTTTATAGTACATTCATAGGATGGAATATTTTACAACACAGAAAATAACCTACAAATACTGCATATGTGATAATGTGGAGTACTCAAAAAACATGTTTATCAAGACAGCAGACATGAGAGTACAAACTAATTTATTCATACAAAATAAGAAAGTAAAAAATTGTAAAAACCAATCTACTGCACAAGAAATGAGTAGTTTTCCTTATTAGAACAGTAGTGGATTGAATCCATGGCCTTGTGTGTGCAAAGCAAGAATTCTACAAAGCTACATCCCCAGCTCTCTAGAAGGCATTTTAAATGAGGCTATGAGGTTATTTTCTTAAAAGTGTATGTATCTGTATAGGTGCAAGTCATACATTAAATATTAAGAACTGTATGGAGTAACTTGTATACCATTCTAACTTTTAAAAACTAAGCTGCAAGCTCATAATTGTGTAGGTTGCTATTCTCCTAGTAGGAAGATTTGACTCAATTATCACTCTAGTTGTTAAAATGAAAAGGTAATGAGTTTTAGCAGAAAATATTTCAAGTCTTAAAATTTTCTAAATCTTAAAAACTGCTGGTCTCACTCATCCTCCTTTTATTCACACCTTATTTTCCAAAGAATTAAGAGAGAATACTGTATGAGCTATCTTAATTTTATGAACAGTTTAGGTGCTTAAAGGGCTTTGAGAGACTAACATTACATAAGCGGTTCTAAACAATTTTAACAGGATACTTGTTGGATTTTTTTGAGCACATTTCAAAAGATGCTTTTTTTTTTATAGTGAATTCGGTGTCTTGTGCATGTGAGTCAAGTGCTTTACCTCTGAACTACACTCCAAGCCCTAAAAATACTTTTAACTACTGAAGTCTGCATAAAATGGCACTGGCAGCTTTTCTTTCTTGACTCCTTCCTTTCTTTCCTTCCCATAAACCAGCATTTACTGAAGCTCTACTGTGTGCTAGATACCCTTCTAGCTATTGAGCTACTGTCACAACCAAAGCAGCATTTCCTGTCTAGTGGGATTTACATTCTGCTGGTGGTGGTGTGGAGTGGGAGGCAGGGTGGGAAGTTAGGCACTCTAGATTAAAATATAATAGAGCATACTACAAAGTGATAACAGCAATGATGAAAAAGCATGTTTACTTATGATGAGCCATTCTGGAAAAATTATCAAATTACAAAAGAGAAATCTTGTTTTCATTTCAAAGAGTTCAAAATAGTAATCTTCCTTGATTCTGAGATTTTTAAAAAAATATGTATTACAAACCAACAAATTGATAAATATTATTTGCAAAATAGAAAACAGACAAAAGGCTTAGAAATAATTTTGGAAATAACCATGAGACATAGTTAGTTAATGTGGCAGATTTCTTATAGGAGCTGTTTTGTATTGACTATTCAGGTCTTTAACTTTTGGAATAAATTTATTTTTGTGAAACTCCTGAATTATACCTTCTAGTAGAACATCTTTTTACTAAGTATGAACATGTATAATCAAAAAGAGCATGTTCCTAACTAGGAAAATTTCCCATTAGATATATTCTGCCAAAATATTACCTACTTAGTCTGCTAAACTGTTTGTAAGCCTCAACTGTACAGATGGTTGCATTCCTTAATATTACCTGTCTATAATGTTAAGAAGTGCTACAGTATACTTCAGGGACTTTATTTGCTATAAAAATGGAGGATGCTTTATAAACAACTTTCTTTGGAATTATCCCAGAGGAAGTTATTAAAGTAATAATGCTTTCAGAAGTAACAGACATCTCTGAATGTGAAATATTAATGAGACTCCTAAAAATATTATACTTCATCTTGATAACTTCTGACAATAAAAGTCACACAGACCTTGTGACTTCATTTAACCTTTATCTTTCCATGAAGCCCCCATCTCCAAGAACAATTACCCTGGGAATTTTGGACTTCAATAGAGGAATCTGATGGTACACACAAACATTTAGTCCACAATGAACATGTTTTAAATATTTCTGACAATTATTTTTCTTTCTCATTTTCTTAGCTCTGAGACAACCGTTATATGTATGTCAGACTGTTTGCTATGTTCCACAGGTACTAAGATTCTGATCATTCTGAAAGTTTGCTTTATTTTGAAGAATGTCTACAGTTACACCTTTAAGTTCACTGAAGCTTTTCTTCTTATGGTTAAACCTGCTACTAGAAATAATAATTTCAGATATTATATTTTTCCAATAGCATCATAAAACATGAAATAGTGATAAATTAAGGAAATGACTTGCCAGATCTGCATGCTAAAATCAAACAGCACTGATAAGTGAAAATATAAAAGACCTAAATAAACAGGAAGATGTAACATTCTGTGTATCAGAAGATTTAGTATTATTAAATTTTGATCTCATTACAAACTGATCCCAACTCATTGTAGTCCTAATCAAAATCTTAAAAGCAAACATTTACAAGAATGACAAAGTAAATCTGAAGTAAATACAGAAATATGAAGACTTGGGACAAAATTATTTTAATAAAGAAGAAAACAGGAAGACACACTCTTGTGATCAAAATTCTGTGATACTGATGCAGACATAGATAAGATTTTTAACAAAAGATGCTAAGAAGAGGCTGAAAACACTTTTAAAGAGTAATACTCAAAGGAATGAAAGTGAGAAATCTGTATCATATAGAAATACTGACTCAAAATGAACTTTTTAAAACATCAAGAATAAAGTACATGAGGCAAGGATTTAGCTCAGTGGCATAAGCACCTGCCTGGCAAGTGCAAGGTCATGAATTTGATCCTGGGTACAAAAAAACAAAAAACAAAAAGAATAAAATAAATGAGAAGTATTTCTTACTTTGGGTTAAGCAAAGATTTTTAGGTTAAGAAAAATTACACAGTACAAAACAAACATGTTAAATAAGAAAACTATTAAGAAAATAAAGATACAAATCACATAGTAGAGGAAACTATTTCTAAAACATATATGTGAGAAAAGGCTCTGAACTTAGGATATGCAAAGAACCATTACAACTCAATAATGATGGAAAGATAACAATGATGATTTTAAAAAGGAAGATAATAATTTGGACAAATACAAAAAACGCTATGCAGATGGCAACTATGATCAACATCTGTTATTTTCTAAATGTTTATGTCTCTCCAAATTAATATGCTAAATTCTAATCACCAACTTGATGGGTATTAAAAGTGAGTTATTTGAAGGGTACAGAATACCATCAGCTGGCCCCCTTATAAAAGAGGTGTGGAAAGCTCCCTTACTGCTTCATCACGCGCTTCCCCACCAGGAGAGGACACAGTGACAATGCATCACCTATAAACAAAGAAACTGGCCCATGGCAAATACCAAATCTACTGCTCCCTTATTCTTGGCAGTTCCAGCCTACAGAACTCTGAGAAATAGATTTCTGTTGCTTACAGGATACCCAGTCTATGACATCTTGTTAGAGTAACTTAACTGGCTTAAGAAAGCATCATTAGTCCTTAGAGCTAAGTTAAACCACTATGCAAAATTAAAATTACTGACAAATCATGGACTGAAAAGAATGTAGACCAAATGGAACTACCATATATTGCTGATAACTAAACATGCATTTATCAAATGGGTAGGAGATCTTTATGTCCTTACACAAGATAATGCAGATATGTTTACAAAATACTTTTATTAAATAATCATGTGGAATTATTCATAGTAATCTAAAGCTAACAACCAATTAGGGAATGAGTAAACAACTTGTAGTAAATATCTACCCAATGGACTGCTACTCAAAATTAAAAACAAAACATACTATTGATATATGCAGTAGTATGCATAAATTTTAAAATAAGTATGATTCTGCATGATTCCAATTTTAAGAAAATCTAGTAAAAGTTAAATTACAATGCTAAAAAGCAGATCAACAGTTAAGTGCTTATTCATTAAGCATTCATTATTAACAATATTAACAATGGAAGAAAAGATGGCGGATTGATAGGTAGCATGATAGAGAGCCTCTATGAGAAAAACAACTTAGATGCTAGAATTTAACACCATGGAGAAGACCAGATGAAAGGAGTGCAACTCTCACAACTCAGGAAGAAACTGATGGAGGAAAAAAAAAAAACGAAAGAAGCAGCATGGATGGAGGGCTGGAGCTGTGCATGTTCTGGTCCCGGTACTGGGCGTGTCTTAGAGTAGGGCAACTCAAGATCGAGCAAAGGTCACATTCCTGCCAAAAACGGGGATTGATGAGCCTGAGACCGTCGGTGGGAGGAGGCGCTGCAACAGGGAGTGGAACTGGTGCACCAGGCTGCACGCACTTTGGTGAGTGCTGAGAACTG
>PVLA01015295.1:0-26027 GCA_004027455.1 Hydrochoerus hydrochaeris | reverse complement strand
ATATAATACCTATTTTGGCTTGGATCCCCCATGTCCTTTCAAAGCCTCATGCACTTATAGGCAGGAGTTCTCAGAGGTGCCTAGACTTAAGGCTTATGAATATATTTCAAGAGCACGTGTTAATGAAGTGGCTTCAGCATAGGTCTGGGAGGGGACAGTGGAAACACCATGCTGGCTTGCTTTCATCATATATATTTTATCCCTATATGAAGATCAAACACAAGGAAATTTTCTATTAATAAAAACATTGCTGTGCTGTGGTCTGTATTTCCAAGACTTAAGCAGCTAGTAGTATTTTCAAACTATTCTACCAAGTCCTGCAATGTGAATTTTCTGGCAAATTATTCATTTTTGTTTTCACAAGCATTTTACCTTTCTCTGTCACTTCTGATGCCCTTCAGCCCCCTTCACACTGGGCAATTCCCCCTCAGGAACCAAATCCAGGACCTCTTCCAAGTAATCCTAATCCATGGTCAGGGTGTTATTTTTAGTCAGCTCAACTATTTGGCTCACAGGGAGGGTGAATTGATTTGTTGTTCTTCTTACTTCCCTAGGCCCAGAATGGTTTGTGCCAGGTCCTAAGAATGGTGTACTTGGGTTCTTCTCCTCCAAAGACTTGCATGCCTCTTGGCAGGTCATGGAAATGGCAAATTGGTTCCTTTGTCTTCTTGTTACTGCCCTCAGGCCCAGCATGGCTTCTGCTGCATCACATGAATGGGAAATGAGGCTTGTCTTCCTCTCAGAACCTGCATGGCTTCTGCTGAATAACAGGAAAGGTGAACTGGCTTCTTGATCTTCTTGATATTCCTCCCAGACCTAACATGGCTTTGAAGGTGTTCTTGCTTATAATAAAATAGATTATTTAACAAATGTGTGGTGACACTGAAGCACATCAAACTCTTTCAAACATAACATCACACAGGAAATTGAAGGAAACTTTTCACAGGAGTACATTCAAAAACACCAACACAATTTTAAAATCTTAAATGGACAAGTAATATAAACATTTAATTTTGTTAACAACTGTTATGTTTATACATGATTGTGAATTACTCTACATGTTTGATGGTGCAGTATTAAAGTCATCAATTATGGTGATACATATTTATCTTACCAGAGCCCACAATAGATAAAATACAGAAGTGAAATATTAATACTCATGCAGGATAAATGAAGACTGAAAATGTGAGGTACCTATAGAATAGAGGTAAGTTTGAATTGTTTTAAGTAAAATGGGTGGATCTTGAGATAATAAATGTAAATTAATTCAGAGAAAGTTAACTATCACACAATCTGTCTAAAATATAAGACACATTAGAAACAATTTAAAGAACAAAATAAAATTGTTAAGGAACTGAAAAGAAACTTGTGTGGGAAGATGAAGAAATCTGAGGCAGAGGGAATGATAGTGGGAATGTAAATTGACCAAGATGCAACACATAAACATTACATATCACAAACATGTAGTGATTAGGAATTTATCAAGAATGTTGGATAAAAATAAATGGTAAAAGTAATGTGGAGCATATTTCAGGTGAAAATGATAAACTAGAATATTGGGAAGAAAATGAAGAGGCATCAGTGATACAAAATATAAAGTGGGGATGTTCACAAAACAAGATATGGTAAATGCACAAAGTTAAGAAATGTACACAAGGTTATGTTGTAGAATAAATATTCAAATAAGATGTTGAAAGTATGAGTTTTCTTCCTTTGATTGCTAATTGTTGGAAATATTGGTTTTATCAGTTGACCTTTTCTACTTTTAAATAGAAAATAATCTATTCTTTTCAATTGCCTATTTCTTATTTTTAGGTGGATCAATTTTTTGAGTACTCCATCCAGTATATTCTTGATAGGCATTGACTGCCAAAGGAATAGCTTGAAAAAATTGTTACACTATAAAAGTGAAATAAATCAGAAATGCTTAAGTACTTCACAGTTTATTGTATGTAAGGAAACAAGCATATAAATGTCTTAAATGACAATAAAGAGAGGTAAAAAACAAAGATATCTTGCAAAACTAAAGGGAACTAAGAAAAAGAGGGATGTTAGAGTGAACCTGGTGAAACAAGAATTAAAGAGTTTTAGGCACATGTGTAAGGGTATACAATAAATGCATCCATCATATACTCTAAACACTATTGATAACAATGAATAAGAATCAAAAATTTAAAAAAGTTTGAAAAATTTGAGACAGAACAAGGTAATTACAGGTGACTTTCCTTAACAGGATCCACATGAATGCTGGCACTATTTTGTTTCAGAAAAGAGCAGAACACAGCACAGGCACACACATTCTCACACAGGGAGAGGAGTCTGCGAACTGCAACAGGATGTCCAGGAGCTGGACCAGCAATCAATGTGCTCGTAGATCAGGGGAGCAAAGACCTACACAGTGGGGTTGACATTCACACAGCATCAGATTCTATATGGAGGACACAGCTGTTCATAGCACTCAACATTTCACACCTTCACATAGCAAACATCAAGAATATAAAAAGCATGATCTGAGTATTTGGACAAAAATGAAAGCTGATGAAGGGTTAAAAACATAACAGACCACTGTCACATGAGCAATCATATTATATTGAATGTGTCTTTGTTACCAGAGTTGCCCAGCACATTCACATCTTCTGTAGACACTGCCTGCTCTGAGTTCCAATCATAGCACTGCTTATATAGCAAGAATCAATGCAAAAAACGCCCCCGTGTGGTCATGAAAACCAGCCCACCCTTGACCCCGCAGCTCTGGGCAGGAGCTGAGTCCTGGATGCCCAACTATTACCACTCAGTAATCAGCACTGAGCACAGGTGATAACTGTGGATTTGGGGCTGAGTTGGATTTTCCTGTTTGCACTTTTGAAAGGTAAATTATGGAGAACAAGGGATAAGGGAAGGGGAAAGTGGACATGACTGGGATAAACAGTGGACATTTGTGACAGTTTCGTGACCAGGATGGCCTTATGTTTTCAGGTGACCGGGCTAAGAAGAAGCTGGTGGAGTTCGGGGAAGGTTTGGTGCAGCCTGGGGGTCTCCTGAAACCCTCCTGTGTAGCTTCCGGATACATGTTCAGTAGTTATGGCTTGCACTGTTTCCACCAAGCTCCAGGGAAGGGGCTAGAGTGGATCGCACACATCAATCATGATAGTAGTTACATAAGGTACGCAGACTCCGTGAAGGACCGATTCACCATCTCCAGCGAGAACGGCAAGAACACGCTGTAAGTGCAAATGAGCAGCCTAAGACCTGAGTACAGGGCTTTGTATCACATTGCAGCAGAAACACAATGAGGGAACCCATACAAAAACTCTCATGACTTGGAACCAGAGGAGGGCGCTCATTCCAGTGGGAAAGAAACAGGGCACCAGGAGCAGGTGCAGGAAAGGAAGCTGGCATGTGAGGGTTTTCACTGGGACTCTTGGATTTTCTTTCTGTTTTAACAATCCGTGACCTGAGGACACCTTGAAATACATGGCCTTCAGGTGACTTTTGACGTACCCGAGGTCAAGTTCACTTGCTCGGTTAAAATTAATTGCATAAGTACATATGTATGTACTTATTTTTTCATCTTCCATTTAGGAGTTTCACTTAATGGGTATCCATTGCCATCTCAAGGAAACTTAAAATTTTGTGAAATGAGGTTTTTTTCAAATATCAAATTACTGGCTGTGGTGACTCAATCTTGTAATCCTAGCACTTAGAAGGTTGAGGCAGGAGAATCAATTGCAAGTGTGAGACTAGCCTGGGGTACAAAGGGAGCCCAAAGAGAGTATGGACTGCATAGTGAGACCATGTGTGCAAAAGACAAAAAAAGTCGAATAAGCATCACCTATAAAAGAATTTTCTGGTTTTATTCACATGATGAGATGTTGTCAAATGCCAGTATAAATGCTTCAGAGTAGGAAATTAAATTCATGACATCCCTGTTTATAAGATCTGAAAAAACATGGCCCAAGCCTTATCTTGGCAATTTAAGAATATCTGACTTCCCAGCTCAGCCCTGTAGGAGTTCTTTACTCAGGGAAGAGGAGAGAGTGTGTAGCTCGCTGAACACAGGAAAGTGCCCATGGTTTCAGTGAAATCTTTCTGTCCAAGGGCACTAGCAGGACTTGGGCCTGCAGTTTCTTTCCAGACCTTAGAAATTAGGAGTTCATAAAGCACAGCATGGTACAGTGTAAACATCTCTCCTTCCTCTCTCTCTTCCTCTCTCTCTTTCTCTCTCTCTCCCTCATTTAAATCAGTTAACTAATGGAAAATATGCAAGAACAAATACTCCAGTTTCATATATTCAGAGTTTTCATCTTTAACTGATTTTCATAATTCTGGCCATACACACTTAGTTTATTTTATAAGTCTCTTATCTTACTTGATTCTGCATTTATCAGTGGCATATACTTTAATTTTACAAAATCAAATACACCTCCATACTTAATGTAATGGTTATGATCTTCTTTGAAGTAGGCATATAATAATCAGAAGATACTTGTGAGGCATATGAACTCCAAACATGTACACATAAAATTAAATCCTTTTAAAAGGTGCATCATGAGGCATTCCAGATGGATCACAGGTAGGACATAAACTGTACCTCAAATCTAGAGAGCAACATAATACAAATCCCCACAATACGGACCATTATTCAGCTGTTAGGTGTAAAGCTGGACAAAATAAGCTGTGAAAAATCCTAGGCAACATTGATAAACATATAGTATACGTGGCATTTATTTTTTTTTTAAACATGATATTAGTGCATGAATATTTTTTCTAAACTAAGACTTCAGTATTGATGTTTAATGGCAGTTCTGACACTTTGAAATGAATGTTTTGGGTTGCATTTTGGGCAGTCCTCTCTAAAATGTGATCCATCCTTGCCCCAGAGTAAATGTTTGGACTTTAAATAACTCCTTTAGCTCACATGTGGACCTGATTCTCAGGGCAGCAATGTTAAAATGCAAGGCCTAGAGCAGTGATTGGTTCATGAAGACATAAATGTGTTAAAGGGGTTCATCCACTGATGAGGTCTCGGATGAATGTCATGTTAGAAGATGGAGGCTAATTTGAGGAAGTACATCACTGGCCTGTGACCTTGCAACTAGTGACATGTTGAGCAGCATAGTTACCAAGTTACCACTCCCTGTTGGGAGAAACCCAAGATGTTAAATCTAAGTTGAAGACACTGTGACAACCTTTACAAAGCCAAACACCATCATAAAGCAGAACCATGTGAACCACAGACTCTAGGTAACTAGGAGACATAACGATGGAGGAGGAATAGTGGGAGAATCATATCAGTGGGTGCTGGAGAAGTCCCATAGGAGCAAGGTGTTCTGAGGTGCTGTGGAGCAGTAAGGTGACTGCAGCTAACAGTACTGTGCTATTTATTACACAAATATAGCAGAGAGAAATTTAATAATATCACAAAAAATGATCATTACCAAGGAAGTAGACAATTCAACTCTTTTTAAGTCCAAATAATTCATACATAAATTGAAATATCACATGATGTCCCCAAGTATGTATAATTTTGATATGTTTAAATATCAGTTCAAACAGAATAAAAGCAAAATTAAGAAATTAAAGAAAAATTTAAAAAATACTACCCACCAGAAAAAGTTAGCATGAGAATTTTACAGCTATTTAAATCATAACTGCCCCATACAGAAAATAAATGTCTTTCCATATGTGAATGGATAAACAAACTGTGGAAGACAGTTCTTTAAAATTAGTTATGCCTTATGTTGTTAAACAGTGTGATTTTTCTCTCTGGATTTTCAAACCAGATCCACTAGAGTTTTATTCAGACTTTTTTATTTCATTCATGTTGCCACATAGGCATTCCTTCCTCTCTGCACCTTCTCTCCAATGGCATTCTGCTCTTACCTTAGGAATGGATATGGATTTTTGCTGCCTCAGTATTATCACACACAAGGACTGCTCCAGTTCACTGCTCCATGCAGGTTTTCTCATCAGTCATTGTTTAAATTATGTAATTCTCTAGAATTATTGTGGTGACTTCCTCCTCAAGTCCTTACAGTGGCAATGTGTCCATATATGGAGTGAGTTACAAACCCCAGAAGGTGATCTGCATACTGTCAGGATTTTACCTGTGAGGATATCATGAATGAAGCTGACATTTTTACTTGATACCTGAAATCTGGATATTGAGGGTTGCATCAGGTTAAAATAGAGCACAAGTGTCACTGTTTCCAGTTATCTGGGCAAAGACAGAATCTGAACCACCACCAAGAATGCTATTATGAAGAGGCTCTCCAAAAATTAAAATGACAGCCACAGCATGATGGCCCAATAGCAGAAGGAAATGCTCAAAACTTTCCTTACATGACCACCCCTGCAGCACAGTCCCATGCAAGTCACAGGAACAGAAATTCTTGGCTAAGATTTTATCTCAGACTACTGTTGTTAGGCACAGATGCTACAACTACAAAGCACCAAGTCTCAGGAACCTGTGGCAGTCACCTTGGCTCAGCCTCTTTGATCACCCAGATACACAAACAAAGACACTGGGTACTGGTGAAGAAACCCCTATCACAGGCTTGGTCAGTGTGGAGGTCTCCCTGCAGGCACCAGGTAGTTAATGTGGACCTTTCTCTGCTTGATGACAGCTCCTCATGGTCTCTAGTTTTTTACAGGTACCTGGGATTGTGATGTGATAAGCTTCCTGTGACTCCTCTTGTCCTCAGGCATAATGTCTGATCTGAAACTTTGGATGTCAGGACATTTCCTACTGACACCTGACCAGACACTTTCTCTAACCTGCAAAGTCATACATGGTTCTTTTGCAGTAGCTGTTTTTGTAATTGGATTCAGCAACTTCCTGGGAAACTCTACAGTGGCAGGTGTTGGAGACCAGTATGAAGCAGCTTTGAGCAGGATTTAAAATTAACTAATTCGCTTTCAATATTTTTCTGTGAATCTGTGCTAGTCCTCAGCCCCTTGTCTTGTGATGGGAGCTGATTAATTGTAAGTGAACCTGTATGAATCACTGGTCCTGGCTGGGCCTTTAATCTCCTATTTGGCCATAGGTTCCTGAAAGGGGCAAGATGAGGCCAGAGCTGAAGACAATTTGGCTCCAACACTAATGAAGCAAATAGAGACTGTAACTGGAGGAATCTCACTCCTGCTATCACACTCCTACCATAAATTTCATCCTGGAGAAAAGATAGTTCTCCTAAATTGGCATAATTTACTATACAGAGAAGCCTTTGAAGTGACTCCCAAGTTTTTGTTCATTTCCCACACTTTCCTCAGTTTCCTGCCCTTTTTTGTGGACCTAACATATATTAGCTGGGCCTGAACCACCTAATATGAGTGGTTCAGAGAAGTCTTTGTCTTGGTCCTAAGAGTCTTGAACTCAGCTAAAGTGTTTTCACCCTGCTGGAGACCTAAAATCATAACACTATCTCATTTTATTTAAACATTTGCCTTACCCTCATTTGCAAGATTGGTGATCTACGGCCAGACCCAATAATAATTCATAGCATAATTTTTAAATAATTATTTCTTTTTAGGGTGCATGGAAGTAAGGTAATATATTTACTTTAGGACAGTTCCTATATCTTGAGTCAGAAAATAAATCTTGGCTTCTCTAATGCTGAATTTAGACACACACCCATGGGAACCTCACTGTCTTTTATCTTACAAAAGTACCAAGGAGAGGCTTCCCAGAGGTTCCTGGGAAGATAGGCATTTGCTTTTTGGGCCACTGTCTTCTCCCCTGGTGGAGAAATGTCACTGAATTTTCTCAGTTCCCTCTAGCACAGGAAATGGCCCCTTTCTAGGTCAAGGAGAAAGTTCCCTACTAGTGAACAGGATGGGGATGGCTGCGACTTTACTGAGACTCTCAGCTCCTCAGTACACTCCCTGAGGAATACATTACAAATGGGTCCTTACTCTAGAGAGACATTTCTTCCCCCACAGAATATTCATTCCATTTCTTGTAGTCCTGCCCTCATTCCCCATCCTCATGCCCATACTCATTCCACCATACACGTCTAAGGTGCAATAGGATATGAGGGGAGAAATGCTCTATCTTACTAACTGCAGTCCAGTTGGCAAACTCTTAAAGACTCAAGCACAGAGAAACACAAAATCCTGTCAATAAGCCAGCCAGACCTGACATCAGGCTTGAGAAAGGGAGTAGCTTTTCTTGCACTGATTTGGGAGACTGTGTGAGACAATTGTGGCTGCTATTGAAGAAAGCATGAAAGCTCTGAGTGCTGTCCCTTGCCTGGTGGCAGTACCACTACGGCTTTGTCTTAGAGGTAGAAATTTGGCCATGGGCTGTGGTGTCTCATTACTTCTCATTTTTCTCCCTGTCCCTTGGGGTCCTTCCCCTGGCACAGAAAGGGTGCCAGAGTTGGGCCAGGCTTGGGGAAGCCTCTCAGATCTGCTCCCACACTGCTGCATATTTGGAAACTCCATCACCTTCAGCAACTTCTGGGCATGGGTCCTACACCCCAAGAAAGGATCCAAGTACATGGGGCAGTTTAGCTGCAGTGGTAACACACACCTCAGTGCACCTGTCCAAACCCAGTGTTACATCTCCAGGGAATTTCCCAGGACCTGTCCTCCTGACAGCCAAGCTTCTTAGAAGCCAAAGTCATGGCCATGTGTTACTCTGTGAGCCACACAGGGAGAGACCACAGTGCAACCCAGACACAAAACTACCTGAGGTATATGTCTAAGTTAGGGCCCAGGCCTAGCAGTGAATGTTCAGAAACACAGCTCAAAGCCCCAGAAGCAGGAGAGGGACACATACATCTGCCATAGTGTCATGGAAACAGCCTTCTCCAAGACACCTTTTTCCCACCTCACCTGTGTATCTTCCTTTGCTATGTCCTCATGGAGGAAGTCACCTTGCAAATCTGCCTATGTAACTGGGATATTCTGAAAGAGTCTTCAATCAAGCCTTGGGCCTCTGCTCCAGGATATATTGCAATATTGAAGAGGCACTGGAAAGCCCTGGATTGTGCCAAAGCACAAACTGTCATAGATGTTCACTCTAGTCTGGGAAGATGTTTGGTGGGATTTTTATGCATCTCAGCTTTCTGGATTGTTTACACTATGTGGTCAAACTGTTCTAATTGTAACCTTTTCAAATAGTGCCTCAAGCTACAGTAGAATAAAACAGGTTTCCATCATTCCTGAGGAAACTGGGGAAGAAATGTTATGGTCTATACATATTCCAAAACAGGCTTGATAGGATTGTTGTCACAGGATATGAATGCTTTCTCCCAGGGAGCGACTGTCACTCTCTGGATGGACATGGGTGCTTATCAAATGAACCTGGTGCCACACCTCTCCAATACTGTTTTCTATACTCACTCACTGCAAACTCATGATAACACAGCACAAGACCCTGACCAAAGGCAGCTAACTGCACAGTATTGAGCTTCCCTGACTCCAGCTTCCAAAGAGACACTAACCAATTTTCAGTGAATCGCAAAAGTCCCTAAAAGTTCTTCTGAGTGAGCTCACCATTTGTAGCACAGACTCAGGCCTGTATGTGACATGCAGCCTCCCATATCTGGAGGCGGTTGTGCTTGCTCTTTCACCATCTTATAGGCAGTGAGGATCTCAGTGTCTGAAACTGTCTCATGGTGACAGCCAAATGGTAACAAGGCTGGAAAGACACTGCATCCTGCCCCATGCACTGCATGCCCCCCCACTCACAGAATGAAACAGCCACTATGTTGCCTTCCTCATGGGTGGCACATAAGAGCTTGATTAGAGCTGCTTTTTCATTAGCCTCCAGGGTTTATTGAATGAATGAAAGACTGAAGAGATGAAAATTTCCAATCAAATAATATGGACATTCAGGCTGCTGCTGTCATAAGATTCTCAGTGCTGAAATCCTGAAGCATCATGCTCAGCCTATGCCAGAGCCACACTGCTGACCACATAAGTTCTACACCCACCTTGGGTCCAACTTGCTCAAGGGAGTGGCTATGGTGAAAGTTGATTCTAAGCTAGAAGCTCCTGTGCTAAAATGAGCTGTCTGTATCACACAGCCTTATATGGCCTTATATCAGGAAGTCAAGTGCACAGGCAAATGGGCATCACTTCTGTTAAATATCAGCTTCCACTGGGGACTGCACAGCCTGCTGAGTTTTGGGACCCAAAAATGATCAACATTGCTCATGATATGACTGTTTGCTTTGCTCATCTTCATGTCTGCACTGTGTCTTCCACAGGGTCAGCATCCAGAAAAATGTGGATTTTAAATCAGAATTCACAGACCATGAGCATTAAATTTCTTGTTTCTTTCTGTTCCAAGGTGTCCTGTCCCAGGTGTAGCTGCACGAGACAAGCATAGGAATTGTGAAATCCTCACAGACTACCTCTGGGGACACTCTCTTGAGCACCCATGTTACTTGGTACTGAATCAGGCAGCCCCTGGGGAGAGGTCTTGAGCAGCTGGGAAGGACACACTTAAGGTCCAAGTGGTATAATGATTATGTAGCATCTAGTAAGGCCAAGTGATTATCACTCCTGACAGATTGCAGAACTCGCTCTCCCGGCAGCTGAGCACTGTGAGCTCAGAGGACACAATTGTGTATTACTGTACAAGACACACATTGAATGGATATCAATGTGATGAGTAGACACAGACCTCCATGCTGGGGCCCTCAGGACCAACAGGGGCACTCAGAACCAGAAGACACTAGTGACAAGCAAGTGTTTAGGGGAGACCTACAGCAGGGTATTCACAGGATCTGCATGGGCCTTAGAGTAATAAAGGTGTAACATGTAACTCCCTATTGTCTCGTAAAGTGGTTTTGCCCCATAGCTCAACAAGAAAAATCTCAGAAGAAGCTCTTTTATACCATTTTGTGAAATATGTTAGTTTTTCTTAACCCAAAACAAAAATTAATGCGTGGCCCTCCATATCATGGAAAAGGCAATACATACAATTATCAGTCATGAGAAGCCTCAATAGACATGATTATTTAAAGAATGTATCACCTTTTAAAATTAATTTTGGGTTGCCCTCGATTTATGCTTCTCTTTTTAGACAACAGACTTTTGCATTCATGTAATTGTTCCACCTGAGTTCTCTTTTGTAGCCCTTTTATTTTTCAACTAATGTAAAATTCACTTAACACAAAGTTGGTCATATGCAAGGGTACAATTTGATCACATTTAGTACATTTAACCATCACTTCTATCTAGTTCCAAAGCATTTTTTCTTCATAAAGAAATACAGAGCATGTATAACACTAACTTCCCATTGTCTCCTTTCTACAGCCCCTTACTAAAGGTACACATTGTGCTTCTTTTGCATTACTTATTCCTTTACACATAGTGAGCATATTTAACCTGGGGTTATGATACATGTGCATATCGCATCTTGATCTTTTTTGCTCCGCCTGTTCCCTGACCCTCCACTCTCCTTGTGTTCCACAGACCCCCTTCATACTCACAGTCTACATCTCTACTTCATAACATGGCTTTTATTTTGCTTTCAAAATTGTTTATATTTGATCCCTTTGCATCAAAAACACTATGTAATATTTAGCTTTTTGCAAATGAATTATTTTATCTTGCATTATGATCTCAAACTCATCTGTTTTCCTTCAAATTTTCAAAATCATTCTTCTTTAGGACTAATATTACATTGCATAGATATACCATATTATCTTCATCATCTTTTCATGTGTATAGGCTGCTTTCATGATTTAACATTTGTGAATTGTACTAGTATAATTATGTATATGCACATATATTGCTATACTATGATGATGACTTCAAATCATTCAAGAAGATATGGACTAAAGGCATAGACAGCTGAAATGGAACTTCTACTTTTAGTTTTTAGACGATTCTTCATAATGACATCAAAAGTGATTGTACTACTTTAAATACCCAACAACAATGTGTACAAGTTCCTCTTATATTCTATAACTACCTCAGCATTTGTTGTTTCTTGAATCCTGGAAGATGGCCATTTCATGCATTAAGATGGATTCATAGGGTTGACTTGACTTGCATTTTATTAAATGGCCAAAAAATGCTAAACATTTTTTCATGTATTTATTAAAATTTGTATTTTTTGAAAAGTGTCTATTCTATTCAATTGCCTACTTTTAATTAGGTGTTTTACTTTCAGTGGTTGTGATAGTTACTTCTCTATTGTTGCTGAAACAAAATATCCAACACCAAAAATTATGGAAAAAAAGGTTTACTTAGCAGCAGTTTGTGGAGGTTTCAGTCTGAAATCAGTGAATTCCAAGGCAATGTGCCATGACATTGGGGCAACACTTCAAGGTGGCAGAAGACAGCAAAAGCAGCAAGAGGAAAATTCCTAGTGGAATAAGATAGACACTCAGTATTGTTTTGATTTGCATTTCTTTAATGGAAAAAGGGGCTATATATTTTTCATGTATTTATTATAAGTTTGTATTTTTCAGAAATGCCTTCTCATTTCAATTGCTTATTTTTAATTGTGTCTTTTACTTTTGGTAGTCTAGTATTTTTAGTTCTCTACATATTCTAGATACTAATCCTGTCTCTAGAGAGTAGCTGGTAGTTTTTCCCATTATGTTCTTGTCTTTTCATTCTGTAAGTTATTTCTTTTGCTGTGCACAAAATTTAAATTTAAAATAATGTTATTTGCTGATTGATGATAGTATTTCTTGTGCAGATAGGACCCTGTTTAGGATGCTTATGCCTATGTCATCAGGAGTTTTGCCATTTTTTTCAACAGATCAGCATTTGTATTTCTATATATATATGGGGTTTTGATTTATTTTATTTTGTTTTAGTGCATTATGAAAGCTATAGATCAAAATTCACCCTTATGCATATAGATAACCAGTGTTCCTAGAAATATTGATTAAACAACATTCATTCGGTCTGGTATGTAGCACTGGCTCTCGGGTTTGTCTGCATCTTCTATTCTAGTCCATTTGGTGGTATGTATTTTTGTACCAGTACCATGCTGTTTCACTTCCGTAGCTTTTTAATATAGTTTGCAGCCTGACATTTTGATACCTCCTGCCTCACACTTATTAGCCAGGGCTGCTTTGGCTCTTTAGGGTCTCTTCTTGTTCACAGAAGTATTTACCCAGTATATATATTTGCTTAGAATTAGTTGTTTTAGTTCTGTAAAAACTTTAGCAGAGAACTTGTTAAACCTATATAGCATTTTGAAAATATTAGTTATGCCTATCCAAGAATAGGGAATGCCTTCACATTTTCTAATGTCCTCTTCAATCTTCTTTTCAGGGTAGTATAATTTTCATTACAAAGTTTCTTCACATCCTCATTTAGGTTAATTCCAAGGTATATAATATTTGTGAAAGCACTGTGAATAGAACTATTTTCCTGATTTTTTCTTATGGTTGTGTGTGTGTGAATCAGAATGCTATATGTTTTGTATGTTTATTTTTTATCCTGTCACTTTGTTGAATTTGCTGTTAGTTTGAAGAGTCTTTTGGTGGAGTTTTGTTTTGTTTTGTTTGGTTTGGTTGGTTTTTTTAGATGCTTTATATAAAGAGTCATGTTATCTGCCAGGAAAAATATTTTGACTTTTCCTTTCCTACTTAAATTTATTTCATTTCTCTTGCCTAATTGTTCTTGCAAAATTTTAAATATTATACTGGACAGAAATGGTGAGATTGAATATCATTACTTTATTCCTGATTTTAGAAGATATACTTTAAAATTTTCCCCATGTAGTATATAGGCAATGGGAGTGTCATGGATGATTTTAATAATTTATAGGTAAGGTTTTTCAATATTTGTTTTCACCAAGGTTTTCTTCTTAACAGTGGATAAATGTTGGAGTTTGTCAAAGGTTATTTCTGCATATCCTGAAATGATCATGATATTTTTACTATTACATTTTTTCTGTGATGTGTTTCATTTATTAACATACATGTTGAACAATCTGTGCATTCTTAGGATAAAATTAACTGGGTCATGATCTATGTTATTTTTGGAGATGTGTTAAATTCTGTCTGCAAGTATCATATTGAAGAATTTTCCATGTTGGTTCCCAAAGGAAATTTGTCTATAGTATTCTTTCTATGATAACTCCTTGTCCAATTTTGGCTTGAGGGAAATATTAGCATCAAACAAATTATTTAGGACTTCTTTATCTCTTAAAATGCTTGGAAAATTCTTGAGAGTATTGTCATTAATTCTACTCTGAAATTGTTGTAAAATTCAACAGTAAATCCTCTGATATGTGTAAATCTGTAATGTACCATTTTCTTTGGACTTTTTCCTGGGAGAAGGAGGAAGAAGAGCACAAGGAATAGGAGGAAAATTAAAACGAAGAGGAGGAAGATGACAAGGAGGATGAGGAAGATAAGGAGGAAGAAGAGGAGAGGCAAGACATTTTAATTTGAACTTGAAAGTGGCTTTAAAAACAATAATAAAACAGCTGAGTGTGATGGCACATGCTGGAGGCTGAGACAGAAGGATCATTGTGAGTTCAAGACCAGCCTGTGCTAAGTGAGCTCAAGGCCTGCCCAAACTTCATAAAGAGACATTGTCTCAAAAAGACAAAAATAGAACAAAATAAAATAAAATAAAAAAGTTCTTTTAACACTCACACACACACACACACACACACATACACACACACACAAATGAGTTGCATATCATAGGGTTCATTCACCAGAACTGAGAAATGTATCCACAGGTGCCTAGATCTTTGGTCACATTTTTTAAAGGTCCTTGAAGATTGGAGAAAAGGAAGCAACTAGTTTGCTGCCCTGGTAAGTGACTGTGGCCCAGCAAGCTGTGGCCACCACAGGGTGAGAACCATCAGTGTCTCCTGAGATCCATGTCATGTTGGAACTTAGGACACTGGGAAACCAAGCAACTAGCTCACTGCCCTGGTAAGTGGCTGTGCCTGGAAAGCCACAGCCACTCCAGTGTGAGAACTATCTAGTGTCACCTGAGATGTGACACATGTTGGAACATAGGGCACTCAGAAACCAATCAGCCAGCTTGCTAGCCTAGTAAGTGGCTGTGCCTGGTAAGCTGTAGTTACCACAGGGTGAGAACCATTAGTGTCTCCTGAGATCCAAGTCATGTTGGAACTGAGGGCATTCAGAAACAAAGCAGCCAGCATGCTGCCCTGGTAAGTGGCTGTGCCCTGGCAAGCCGTGGCTGCCCCAGGGTGAGAAACATCAGTGTCTCCTGAGATCTGTGTCATGTTGGAACTTAGGGTGCTCAAATACTAAGCAGCCAGCTGACTGCCCTGGTAAGTGGTTGTGGCTTGGCAAGCCATGGCCACCCCAGGGCAAGAATCATCAGCAACTCCTGAGATCCACATCCTGTTGGAACTTAGGGTGCTCAGAAGCCAAGCAACCAGTTCGCTGCCCTGGTAAGTGGCTGTGAGCCTACTGGCCTTTGGGCTGAGTCAAACTTCCATCCCCCATTTCCCCATTAGCATATGGGAGCCAGAGATTTGAGCATCTCTTGTGAGATTGACTATATGCAACATGCCAAATAAGGGGGATTTCCTTCTACCATCTCTTTGAAGGCAAATATTTTTTAATCACTCTTTTGCTTTGTTCTGTTTAATGGCATTGCTCTACTCAATATTCTGTTTTGATAAGTTCTATAATGTTCTGTATTTCCTTTGATTTTACTTTACCTTATTGAAAGAACTATTGTGATGGAAAAAGAGATATACTATGGTACCTATTACTGTTATCTCAGTAACCTGCTGTTAAGTTCTATACCAGTTTCACCACACTGTCTCAGTTGGCTTTGTTCCATCTTGTTCTGTGGTATTTTATTTCTTTAAAAATAAAGAAACACATAAATCAACAACAAAACAGATCAGTAAGGTACTGAGCAAGCTGAAACATGATATAACTAAACAGATAATGGAATTAAAAAGCAAAAGGAGGAAAAGAAAGCACTCTAAAGGATAAAACTGCATGTATATTTAAATGTTCAGGATTGATAAACATGTTGCTAAGTTTTTGTTGGATCATAGAACAGAACTATTTGGAGCCTTGCTTTTTGAATGTACACTTTGTATGCTTTAATTTTGTAACTTCAACAACTATATCTAAGAAGAAAATTTATAATTTATCAACTAGTGATTTGTTACTGTTTTTTTTTTTTTGAAATGCTGTATTGTTTCTTCCCTTTTTCTGTTTTGCTTCTTTTTCTCTTTAAATAAAATGAAAAACTTTACCTGGAAATAAAAAAGATTGGAGAAAGTATTATCTGAGGGAGAGGCCATTCCCCTGCTAGGTGTTTCTTTGGACACTCTTTGGTGGAAAGTTGCTGTTTATTCATCCTTTTAAAGTTTTGTTTATGTTCTAGTTTTTCACTCTTATTGTTGTATGTTTCCACTACATAATGATTATATTCATTTTTGAAGGTTGGTACTTAGACATAATATAATAATTCTTTTTTATTCTCTTTTATTATTCTTTCCAACCCCTTCCTTCATCTCCTTTTCTTCTTTCCATTTGAAAAATATCTATTCCCCTATTTCCTATTACCATTGACCTTGCTCAACAGTTGTGTTTGGTTTCCTATGTAAAAGATGAATGCACCATTCTTATACTTTTGCTTCTGATGTATTTTGTTCAGCATTATGCTCAAAAAGTGCATTTAATTTCTAATTTTGACTGACATTTACCCTTCTTTGTAGCAGGGTGTCATCACATTCTGCATAAATGCCACATTTTCTTTATTCATTCAATTGTTAGTGGGCATAGAGGATGCTTCTAGCTTATAGCTCTTATGAGGTGTGCTGCTACATACATGAGTATTGCATATCACAGTGTTATCCTGTTTTTCAATTGTTTTGGTAAGATAGCTAGAAATAAAATACCAGAGTCAATTGAATTTCTAGTTTTAGTTTTTTGAATTTAGTTTTGTAGTTCCATACTGGTTGAACAAGATAACATTCCAGCAACAATGTATGTTTCTTTTTCCCTCAATCTCTACCAAAACCTGTTATGCCTGATTTTTGGTGATACCTATTTTTTTCTTGAGAAGAATGGAATCAGATTTTCTTTAATTTTCATTTCTCAAATGACTAGAAATATTGAAAGTGTTTTCATATGTTTATGTATCATTCAGATGCCTTTGGTGTAATGTTAATTTTATTTCAGTTTCACATTATTTATTAAGACTTTTCCTTTTGTGGATCTAATATTTTTAGTTCTTTATGTATTCTGAATAATCCTTTGACTGAGAAATAGCTCACAAAAATGCTTCCTAGTCTGTATATTCTTCACTCTGTTGACATTTCTTTGCTGTGAAGAAGCTTAAAATTTGATGAGATACCATTTGTACACCCTTGGTATTGCTTCTTTTATAACTGTCATTCTGTTCTAAGTCTTTGCTTACATTTATAACTTCAAGCACTTACATGTTTAATATTCTACAAGATTGTTTATTTTATAAAATTTAGAGTTTTGATCCCTTTTGATTTTTTGAAATTCAATTTTACCAGCCCTACTTTTAAAGATGCTATTTTTCTTGTAAAGTATATTATTGGCCCCTTGGTCAATGCTGACCGTACCTGGTGATTTCTCTACATCCTCTCTTCTGTTCTACTGATCCACATGCCTGTTTTGGTACCAGTATTATGCTATTTTTTAAATTACTGTGGCTTTTCAATATAACATCAAATCTTGAATTGTAATGATTCTTGCTTTGTCCTTCTTGATTGAGTATTTTTGGCACTCATTCTGGGGCAGTGCAGAAAAAAATGAGAGAAAAGACACAAATTAGAGAATGGTTTTAATGCAGGAAGGAAGAGTTATAAAAGAAATATAAGTGCTTTCTGCAACAATGAAGTGAAGTTATTTTTATCAGGTTTGGCAGTGGGGAGGAGTTTTTGAGGTGTGTAAAACGACATATTAACAGCTGATTTGAAGGAACATGTGCCTGTGCAAAACAGAATACAGAAACATTTACTAGGGAAAAGGGGTGGAGGCTTGGGTGGTTGTGGAGTTTTGAAATTGGAGAGGGCTGGATGCAAGTGCTAAAAGAGAGCAGGAGGTTTAGCTGGGAATGAGAAAGATAATATAGAAGTTACTCTGGAAGAGATAAGTTGCTTCTATGGGTCCAGTACAAAGTTGGATGGATGCCATGTGGCAGATAGCTCAGCCCCAGGCTGGCAGAATCTATCACTTGTTACTCAGGATGGCTTTCATTATTCTAAGTCTATTTTGTCTCCCATGAATATTAGAGTTATCTTTTCTGGTTCAGTAAAGATTGCTGTTGACATTTTGATTGGGACTGAGTTATATTTATATATAAATCTGGTAACATAGGGCCCATTTAAAGAAAATCAATTCTGCCTATCCAGGTACAGGGAATATCTTCCCATTTACTGATTTCTTACTTGAGCATATTTTTCAGAACATTGTACTTATAATTGGGTTTTTCACCTCATTGATTGGATTAATTCATATGTAGTTAATTTGTCTTGATGATATTTTAAAATGGTTTCTCTAGTGAATTCTACATGATTTTATTACTGGACTAGGAATATGCTCTTGATTTTTATGTGTTAACTTTCTTCTTATTATTTTATACATTTTGGTTACTAATTGCAAGTCTTATGGTAGAATTTTTGGAGGATATTCTCTGTACATGGTTTTGTCATCTGAAATGAATGATAATTTCCCATACATATGACTTTTTCTCTTGCTTTTTTTGCTATGATTAATGACTCAAGTCTTGTCCTAGGTATTTTCTCATTATTAGGGCAAAATACTCAACACATGCAAGTTGTAGGAGGAAAGGTTTCTTTTGATAGTCCATGGTGCAGAAGAGAGAAGGCAGCAGCAGCTGCCTTGATTTCTTCCTCTCAAACCAAGAGTAGGGCTTTCTTTTTCAGTGAATCTATAGGGCACAACCACACCTATTGTGAGTCAACCAGGGTAGTAATCCAGAGATCACATACCATCAACCCCCAATATTGCATTCCATACACCTACTCACCTCTGTAAAGTCCCACCCATGAGCAAAAGAGGTTTTGAGGAGGTATCTATAAACAAGCCATAAAAAATTCAATGTAGAACTAGAGAGTGAATACCTTGTATTTTTCCTCATATTAGGGGATAATCTTTCAGTTTTCCACCATTTAATGTGATATTGGCAGTAGTTTTCTTGAAACTTGATTTTTACATGTTTGAATAAGGTTCTTCTATTTCCTTTGAGTTTTATTTTGAAAAGATGTAGGATTTTGTCAAATGATTTTTCTGTGGTTATTGAGATGATCATTTGATTTTTATCCTTGCTTCTTTTTCTGTGATATATTACATTGATAGATTTGCATGTGTTGAACCGTCCTTGCATCCATGAGATGAAGCTGACTTGGTCATGATGTAAAGTGATTTGGATAATTTGTGTCATTTTATGTTCCAGGATCTTGTTGCAGAATTTTGTCTCTGAAGTAAAGAGATTCCAAATATTCCTCTTGTTTAGTTGGACCCTTCTATGGTTTTGGAATTAGGGTAGTGCTAGCTACCAGAAATGTCTCTGGGAATACTTCTTCCCTCTCAATTTTAATAGAGTTTGAGGAGTGCTGGCATTAGATATTCCCTGAACATATTAGATTTCAACAGTGAATCCTTTGGGATTTGGGCTTTTCTTAGTTGATGTGGTTATTTTTTTTCTTTATTTCTGCTTCCATTTCATTTCCTGAGAGGTTTTTTTTGACAATTCAGTGTTTTTATATTTTCTTGTTTTCAGTTTGGTAGTTCACACAATCTGGGAATGCATTTAATTCTTCAATATTCCCAAATATATTGACATGCAGATTTGTGATCTGGTTATCATATGCTTCTTGCTTTTATAGTGTCCATTAAATATCACATTTTTCATTACCAATTGTCTTCAGTTGGCCAGTATTACCCAAAAAGGCAAGAAAAGACACAAATCAGTGAGTTTGATGCCCAGCACAAAACAAGTGACACAAGTCAATGCAATTAGAAGTGAAAAAATATGACACTAGAATAGATAATACTGAAATCCAGAAGACTATTTCACAAATGTATGAACCAATACATGTATGATTCATAAGAAAAGGCAGAGACTCCTAGATACACATGAATTACTGAAAGTGAATCAACAAGCTTTAAAATCCTAACTAAACCAATAACTGATAATAATATTTAAGCAGCAATAAAATCCTACCACTAAAGACAAGCCCAGTGTATGATTCACTACCCAATTCTGCAAAAACTTTAGGGCAGATCTAATTCCAACCATCCTCAAATACAATAATGAAATTTAAATGAAAAGCTAGTTCCAAAGTCATTCTAGGAAGCTATCTTTACCCAGATTCAGAAAGTATACATGGATCCAAACAAACAACAACAAAAAGAACTATGTGCTAATCTCTAATAAACATAGATGAAAAAATACTTAACAGGTAGCCAAACAAATCATTGAAGAGATTTTACACCATGACCAAGAATGCTTCATCCCAGAGTAGCTTTATTTATATTCATAAACTAGACTTCTAATTAAAATTAATAAGAAGAGATAAAGAGGGCTGAAACATATTGGTTATGAGAAAAAATCACCTAGTAGATATAATAATTGTAAATATATATGCACGAAGCATTTGGTGAGTCAGATTTTATGAAATAAGTACTATATGAATAGTTAGGTGGAAACCAATATAATGCTTCAATACTGACTTTCACAAGCAGGTCAACCAGAAAACATCAGCTAAGAGATATTACTGATAAATTGCCATATAGATCAAATTGAATGAATAGATATTTAGTTTGTTAATACAGCAAAATTTATGCATTGGTTTCAGCAGCATGTGGAACTTTCTCTGAAATAGACCACAATTTAAGCTATGAAGCATGTTTAAATAAATACACAAAATATTCTCAGCCTGTCTGGTAAGATCACACCCTCCCTTATCATAGTGAAATGAAAACAGAAATCAATAAGTAAGAAACTACAGAAAGTAAACACAGAGATTGAATAATACATTGCTGAATGACCAATGGTTCACTGAACATACAAAAGAATATATTCAATTCCTGGAATCAAGTGGTAATGACAACACAAGATATCAAAATCTCTGAGACACAATAAAAGCAGTGATAACAAAGAAATTTATAGCTGTGAGTGCCTATACCACAAAAACAGCAATCTTGAATAAATAAATGAATGCTGCATCTCAATGTCCTAAAGAAATGGAACAATCCAAATGCAAACACTGTAAAAGACATTAAATGGTAAGAACAGAAGTTAAATGAAATAGACACTTAATGCAAAAGATCAATGGATCAAAGGGTTTGCTCTTTGAAACATAAATCTTATTTAGAAAGACTTAACTGAACTTTAAAAACAATGAGAAGTACAAAACTAATAAATTTAGAACTGAAAAAGGTAAAATCACAGCAGATATCACTGAAATCCAGATAATTAATAGAAATCAATTTGAAGACATATTCCAATAAATTGAAAAATTTATAAGAAATTTGATGTTCCCAGACACATATGACACATGAATATTGAAGAAAGAAAACAACATTTTAAAAAGATTCATAACAAGAAACAAGATTGAAGTAATAAATCCCAGTAAAGGAAAAAATCCACATAAAAAAATGCCCAAGATTTGATGTATTTATTGCTGAATTTTACCAAATTTGAATAAATGCTAATACTAAGTTTTTCAGACATCCTCAACAACCAAAAAGGAAAGACAACTTCCAAACTATTTCTACGGGGTAGTTAGCCCTTATCTATGAAGTGTTACCCTGATACCAAAAGTGAACAAAGACTAAACATAAAAGAAAACTATAGATCAATATCCATGGTGAATACTGATATAAACATCATCAATAATATTCTTGAAAACAAAATTAACCAAACTAAAATCATATAAAATACTGAAGCATGTGGCACCAATAGGTGCAATGATGTTTCAACTCATGTAAATCAATAAATGTCATATTCCACATGAATAAAACAAAGGAGAAAAACCATATGATTATTTCATTAGAGTTAGAAAATGTCCTTGAAAATATTTAATTCCTTTATCATGAAAATAACCTGTAGAAAATAGATTACAAAAATATTTTCTAAAAATGATAAAAATTCTATATAAAAAATGCAAATGCCATCATAATGGTATGGGAAAAATTGGAAGCATATTTTCCAAAATTACGTATGAGACAATTGTGTCTGCTCATGTCATTCCAATATAGTATTTCAAATTTTAATTCATATAATTGACAAGAAAAAGAAATTAAAAATATACAAATAAAAAATGAAGAAGTAAAATTCTATTTGTTGATGACATCATTCTTTATAAAAGCCTGTAAAAATTCCACCAGGAAACAGTTAAATGTAATAAATTCAGTGAAGTGGTAAGATACAGAATTGCCACAAAAAAATCAGTAACTGTCTTGTGTATCACAATGAACCACCAAGAGAGAAATGAAAAGGATTCCATTCACAGTAGTTCAAAAAATAACTAGGAATAAACCTATCAAAAAGCGGGACGACTGTAATGAAAAGTACAAAGCACTGAAAAAATATTGTAGAATACATTAGAAAATGGAAAAATCTCTCTTGTACTGGCAGAAGTATGTCAAAATGGCCACATTACCAAAACATCTAGAGATTTTGTGTACTCCCAGTTAGAATACTGACAACATGCCTCACAAAACTAGAAAATCCAACCTTAGCACTTATAGAGAAGAATAATAGACCTAGAATAGTCCATGCAAACCTAAGGAGAAAAGAGCAACAGTCAAGGCAACACAATACTAAATTTAAAACTATACTAAAAATCCAAATAACAAAAAACATAATACTTTCACTAAAACAGACATGTAGCTAAAGTAAAATATAACAGAAGACACAGAAACAAATTCATACACCTAAATGCATTTGATTTATGACAACGAAGGCAAAATTAAGTGAAAGAAAACATATACTTTTCAGAAATTGCTACAAGGAAAACTATCCAATTGTAGAATAATCAAGTGAGATCCTACTCTGTACTAAAATCAGATAAAGTGGATAGAACTCTTTACTATAAGACAGGGCACCTCACAACTTCTGGACTTTGACATAGGAAGTATGGTTGGAAGCTTCTGACACAGGAAAAGACTTCCCAAATAGGACCATAATAGCAAAGGGAGTAAATCAACAACAAGCAAATTAGATGAGAGCAAAGAAAAAATCTCTACAGCATAGAAATAATTAAAAGAAGGCACAACTTACAGAACTGGAAAAAAATGTTTACCAGCTACTTTTATAAGAAAGAATTCATATTTAGAATATGTAAAGAAACCAAAAACCTGAACACCAAAAAAGCAACCTAATCATTCAATGAACAAGAGAATTGAGCAGAAAACCCTAGAATGAAGAAATATAAAGACCAACCATAAGGTTTGCATATAGACAGCGGTGCATAAGGGAAAGTTAGAAGATGTTTATGAGAAAATGTAGCTACTCAGAAAAGCAGGAGTCAGATGAACACATATACCATAAGGCAACCTGCAGTTATAACACACCAAAACCAGTCCAGAATCAGAGGAGTACAGAAAGGGAAGCTGGACTGTTCTGGCTGCCAGCACTCCTTACATGCTAGGCCCACTAGTGAACATAACAACCCTCAAAAGAATCTAATGCACTTGAAAGGGCGAACATGTCTGTTGGGATTGGTTCCAACCTTACCCACTCTCCTCACTGGCAGAGGGACCCCAGTGAGGGAGATATTAATGGAATAGGGCCCCAGAATAACTGACAGCCAGAGAATCACTCAGAAGAGGTGACAGAGAAATGGCTTTGTGAAAGTAAAAAGCAAAGACACAATTCAGCTTAGGGGTCCAGGCCCAAGCATTGAGACAGCCATGGTTCAGGGAGTTTGCTGGTGCAAGCAGTGGTCTCCACTTGTGTCCTGGGGAGAAAAGAAACATGAGGAGCAACACAACAAGCCATTTCCCATCATCACACCCATGCTTCTGTGTCTGCGGGATACCGTGCCACTGCCCATTGTTCAGGCTGGCACATGAGACCTTCTAAGCACACATAAAAGCTGCTAAATCCCTAGAGTCTGTGGCACCACAGAGTTCACAGGCAGGGTATTGCTGCTTTGTGCATTGTGGAGAAAAATCTCAGGTGAAGAGCCTGGGAAAAGTGGCACAGCCAGAAGCTATGACATACTGTACTCATCTAGAGCCTCACAGAATGAGAAGATAGAAGTGGAAGTTGGGATTAGCATGAGGAAAGTGAGTGGAGATTGAGAAGGCTGTTAAGAAGTCAGTGAAAACGGTGCTAGACCAGCCACAGTGCACCTTCCACACCTCTAACTTAACTGAAGTGTTGATCACATGACAAAGGCACAAGACCCCACCTATGCATGCCTGTGGGAGAATAACCAAAATCAGAGCACCGACTAAAGAGGGAAGAAAGAAGGCTCTATTCCATTCAGCTCCTAGATCATGCCACTCACTGTAGTAAATAAACAAATCATAGGAGGAGAACCACCTTAGATCATTGCAGAAGGCAGATCTGCAATGTAAGGAAAAGCAAAGTAATTCCAAGCAGTACCCTGCTTACCACACCCATAAGCACCAGTTAATTCAGTGTGCATGACATACTCTGTCCAAAAAACATCCTTTAGTGCCTGAAAGTAAATTCTTCCACACTACAGCCAAAATTTCATTGAGTGCCATGAGTGCTGAGTACTACAGAGTTTATGGGCTGAATGGCACCTTGTGGTGTTCGGGGGTTTTGGAGGAGAATCAGAAAGGAACTGCATAACCAGTGTGTATTGTTGAGTGTTCTACCTTAGAGCTATAAAATGGAACCGATTTTTTTGTTTTGTTTTGTTCTGTTCTGTTCTGTTCTGCTGTTCTGTTTTTATCTGTTTTCTAAGATGTTCTCACCATGCAGCTCAGATTGGCCTTGACTCTTGGCAATGCTTCTCCCTCAGCATCCCAAGTGCTGGGATTATAGGCAAACACCACCACACTTAGCTAGAAACAAGCAGTTTTAAACATATGTAGAGATTAGAGGGGGACATGTCTCTACTGGAACAAAATAAGCGTGAAAGATATCAGCAACTCGAGGGAGAAATAATTGCCCAGGCAGGTTGTGATATATTTAAAAACAAAACAAAACAAAAATTCCCAAACAAAAAAACCTTAGTTACTGTAATCTGTATGAGATTTTATTCTGAGAGTAACTGATTCCACATAGCAGGTTAGAGTTGGAAAAGAAATTTGGTGCAGCATCCCACTGAGTGATTAAGCAGAAGGTGTTTAGATAAGGTGATATTTGTTTCAGACTGAGCCACTGTAGGAATTAGAAGCCACAGAATATCTATTTTTCAATTGGGTGGGTAGGAGATTTCCCAGAGATACAGACATAGAGCAGATGTTGGCCACACAAAAATATCCCGAGACATTTCAGCTCAGGCCAGGAAGTACAATGCATCTTGTCCTCCATAGTAAGGAGCCAGGCTGGTTCCGGGGAGGAATCAAAACCACTGTCATCAAGTCCAATGGACTGCTTTTTGTCACACCCTTGGCCATTCACATTAGGCTTGAAGTTCAGTGGTCTTTCATTTTTCCATCTGACAAAGTGAACAAGGAAATGTCTTAGTTTGAACAGCTGCCATATCCTAGGGTGTACAAAGAGCCTTTAAGGGGCACTTCATAATCCATAAGTCACAGAGTTTTGCATAGAGCACAGTGAGTTGGTGTGCACAGAGGCACCTGAAAACTTGGGGGTTGTGGGGTGACTAGAGTCCTAAGGTGGACACCACTGACTGACTATACCAAGCAGGAAAGTCAGAGAAGTGCTCAGCATTCACATTCAAAAAACATGGATGCAAAAGCAAAATGGAATTTGTAGTAATTCACTATGCCACCCCATAACTCATGAATTTCAGTAATGCAAACCCCAGAAAGAAAATACTCATTCAAAGAAATAGAATTTTGGACCCATTTCTGTTTCTCTTTGGAGGAGACTAGGGATTTCTCTTTTTTCTTTCCTTTTTGTCTTTTCATTTACTTTTA
>PVLA01015294.1:0-25999 GCA_004027455.1 Hydrochoerus hydrochaeris | reverse complement strand
TCCATTGAAACCTGGCAAAACCTTTTAACAGAAACTAAAGACAAACTTTCAAAACTTGAAGATAGATTTGCAAAGTATGATCATGAAAGGAAGGATCTCTTAAAAATAACAAGGAACCAGGAAGCAATGATACAAAGGCTAGAAGATGACAAGAGGATTTATAACCTAAGAATAAAATATGTGAATGAAGATGCAGCAATAAATACAAATGAAATAAAAAGTCCATTCACAGAAATAATTAAGGAAAACTTCCCAAACATAGGTAAAAGAAGTGAAGTTTAGATAAATGAGGCACATAGAACTCCAGCCAGCTACAACCCAAACAGATGTAGACCCAGACATATAATAATCAGGATCCCAGAAATCCTCACAAGAACAGAATATTAAAAGTGGTTGGAGAAAAGAAACAGATTACTTATAAAGGATAACTCATCAAAATCACAGCAGACTTCTCAGTGCAAACCATCAAATCAAGAAGAGCTTGCAGTGAAATCTTCCAAGCCCTGAAAGAAAATAACCTCCAACCCAGAATGATGTACCCTGCAAAACTGTCTCTCACAATTAATGGAGAGACAAGATATTTCCACGACAAAGAGGAACTGGGGGAGTTTGTGACCACCAATCCAACCCTGCAAAGAATACTGAAGGACATTCTAGAGAGAGAGAAGAAAATCACCAGCGTTCCAGGAATAATGGCAGAAAGGCCTCAAAGAAAGGGGCAAACAGTGGAATGAAGGAGAAAAGTAAACAAATAACAACAGAAAAATAGCATGGCAGAGATAAGACAGAGAAGATTGATTATATCACTGTTTTATCTTGACTGATTTTATTTGAATCTGGTATGCTTGAGAGTGTCGAGTCTGTGAGTAGGGGCAACTACACTGAAGATGACAGGACTCAATAGGATACCCATTCTGGTTTGATTGTTATCTGCCTTTGAAGTGCTATAATGTCTCCAATGTTTAGATTTTATTAATAATGTAAAGCAATGCTAAGTTTATATTATATTTGACGATATAGACAATTTTATTGAAAAGAACAAGAGACATCATAGTGACTACTGTAGATCACCTAGTGTTGTGTTTTTGTATGTTCTTTTCATTTCGTGCTTCTGTAGGAATTTGTATTGCTGACTTGTTTTGATTTGTTTCTCCCTCTAATACAGAAAGGCTAGGTATATGTGTAGAGACTTATACATGTGTAGAACTTCTAAGTAATTTACGAGAATGGATTATAGTTATTGTAAAGAAAAATAAGGAAAAGAGAGTATTCTAAAGGATATAACTGCATGTATGTTTGAGTGTGTGGAATTAATAACCATGTTGCTAAAGTTTTAGTTGGATGGATGAGCAAAACTGACTGCAGTCTCACTGTTTGGATGTCCACTTTGTGGACTTTACTTTTGTAACTAGAACAACTGCATCTAAAAGTAAAGTATGTAATTATCAACTAGTGATTTTTTACTGGTTACTATTTTTGTTTTTGTTGTTGTTGTTTTGTTTTTTTTTTGAGACTTTTGTATTGTTTCTACCTCTTTCTGTTTCAAAATTTTTTCTTTAAATAAAAAATATTTTTTAAAAAAAGCAAGAGGAGGAAAAGAAAGTGCTCTAAAAGAGATAACTGTATGTATACTTAAGGGTGTAGGATTGATAACCATGTTACTAAGTTTTTGTTGGGTTGGTGAACAGAACTGTTTGCAGCCTCACTGTTTGAATTCCACTTTGTATGCTTTAATTTTGTAACTTGAACAACTATATCCAAGAAGACAATATGTAATGTATCAAATAGTGATTTCTTACTGTTTATTTTTTTTGAAATTCTGTATTGTTTCTACCCTTTTTTCTGTTTTACTTCCCCCCTCTTTAAATAAAATTTAAAAAATAATTATCAGTTGAATTACTTATTGCTTAGGATTTATTTTCATTTTAATTATTTTAAGGTAATAAGTGCCACAAAGATTTTATAATACAAATGATTTTTATAATAATGTATATCTCTCTCCATATTTGGGTCTAATAAAATTGCAATTTAATTTTAAATCCTCTTTAACAACAATATATTCCTCTTGTCTCTTTTATTATTGCCTGAAAGCCATATGCTTGTGCCAGGTGAAATGAAGCATATCTACAGTCACAGCTACTGGGAAGCTGAGGCAGAAGTATGAGAGATTCTACCATAAAAGAAGAACAAGAAAGAGAAGGAGAAAGAAAAAAGACCTGGATCTTTTGTTAGTTCAAATCAAAATCTGTCCATAAGCTTTATGAAACTACTTATGTAATATACTATCAACTATCCACATATAATTAAACATACCTTTAGCATTTGAAATCTAACATTGTTAATGGTTAATAAAGAAATTCATTCATCATATTTCCATTTATGCTTCCATTATCAACAGTAATGATTTCTTTTTCAAAAGTGAAAAGTTTCTCTCTAATTATATCTAATAGTGGTAATAAGAAAATTATAGCAAGATTAAAATTCCACAGTGCCTACATTAGGCAGTGTCTTGGTTAATTTTTTCTCATTGCTGGAACAAAATTAAGGAATGAAAGATTTATTTAACTCACAGTGTGGAGGCTTCAGTCCATAATCAACTGGCTCCAAAGCAGAGTGGCATGGCACAGGGGCAACACTTCAAGGTGATAGAAAACAGCAAAAGCAGCAAAAGCAGGAAAAGCAAATATGTGGGGAAGCAAGCCTCTTTTCCTCCCTTATTTGTAAGCAGACTATTCCACCCTGCCCAGGGCGACTGTAGCACTCACACCATCTCCCCGCCCTCCTCTTGCACAAGATGAAGAATTTTACAAAGTAAAAACCCTGGCTCCCTGCTTAGTTAAATTTCTAAACTTCTTAAGTTGACATAATGTACCAACCATAACAGGCAGCAAATCAGGTATAAAAACAGTGGTTTCACATGGCAAGATCAATTAATCTGGGACATAAACATTGACTTATAGGAGAAAATGAGACATTAAATTTTCTAACACCTGTTCCGTGTACATGTATATATGTGTTTAAAAACTCTTATTTTTGTGCCTAGAACTTTTAATCTGAATAACTACTTCTAAGATAACAATATGCAATATATTAACTAGTGTTAAAAAATCTCCACCAATGGATCAAATATGTTTATAATACTGTAAATATTCAAGCACTCTACATCATATAAACTCAGAAAGTTACAATTAAAGATTATTATTGTGCCTTGATATTTGACTCAGACATTAAGGGATGGTCTAATGCTACTTACTTCAATCAAAAAAATGTTTTGGAACACTATAAAATTGTAAGTACAAAAATTACTGTTTAAAAGGTTTTATGGCTCCCATATGGTGCACATTTGTTTGTATTTTGATTGGACTTCAACAGAAAACAATGGAACAGTTGCTTCCATTTGGCTATCCAAAATGTCAGTATGTCATTGACGTCAAAGAGACAAATTCAGCCAAGTAAGGAAGATATGGAAAGTAAAATGCCCAGGAAACCAAACAAAAACTACATCCAAAGTCCACATTAGAATTAGGGCTAAGGGATTAAACCCTTCTGAAATGTTCAATAGCTATAAAAATAGTTTGGGGTAGGGGTATGAATCTGAAGAGTTTCTGTTAACACATCAGGTGGTATCCACTCCTTGAGTACACTCATAACTGAGAATATGAGGAGAGAGTATGTTAACAAGGCTTAACAGTAGGGTGACCAGATTTTTAGAAAACCAACTGAAATACAGTCAACTTGAACAAAACACATTATGTATAAAAATAGCAACACACATATGTGATATTTTTTGACATCAAAGTAGGAAAAAGAGATATTTTATTATTGCCTGAAAGCCATATGCTTGTGGCCAGATATTATGGATTAGTCTGTATTGTTTACTTTTTTTCTAAGTTCAAAACAACAATAAGAATATTTGGCAATAAACCATAATTTGTAGTAAAATTAATTAAATAATGTGTGCAAATATGGAATTATTACAATGTTTCTGTCATCTGAAGATCAACTTATTTTAACCCTTTTAACTTTTGTTAATTTAAGTAGGCTATGTTATTGTTCATGCAATGCCTTCTTTAAATTGTGGTGTCAGGTATTTTGTCCCAGAAACAAGAAAGCAACTAAGACAGGCCCCTTTTATCCACCTTGGTAGTATTTGTAAGTTTTTGTCTTTTATATAACTATTTTTGCTTGAGTAAGATGATATCTCATTATGGTTTGGATTTGCATACCCTGATGAACCCTTTTCATATACGTGTTAGATATATCTCATTTAGACATCTTTCTAGGTCTATGGAACATTCTTTAATCAAATTACTTGTTTCTTTACTGTTGAGTTTTGGAAGTTGCTTTTGTATTTTGGATATCATTCTCTTATCAAACATGTATTTTGGAAACATTTTTCCAAGTTCTGTAGGTTATCTCTTCACTCTGTTGATTGTTTCCTTTGCTATGCACCAGGAGTTTTTTAGTATGGTATAATATTTCTCTATTTTTGTTTTTGCTTTTGTACAAAACAATTCCTGCCCATTTAAGTGCCTTCAAATGTTTTCCCTTTGTTTTCATCTAGTATTTTCATAATTTCTTGCCTTACATTTAAATTTTTAAAATTCTCTATTTGAGTTTATTTTTTCCTAATCTTTTTTTATTTAAAAAGAAAAAAAAACAGGAAAAGGATAGAAATATTGCAGAATTTCAAAAAAAAAGATAAACAGTAAGAAATCACTAGTTGATAAATTACATATTGTTCTTCTAGAAATAGTTGTTTAAGTTACAAAATTAAAGCACACAAAGTGGACACTCAAGCAGTGAGACTGCAAAAAGATCTGTTCAAAAATCCAACAAGAACTGAGAAATATGGTTATGAATCCTATGCACTTAAATATTCATGCAGTTATACGTTTTATTGCACTTCCTATTTCCTCTTTTTTACAATAGCAATTATACATTTTTAAAATTTTATTTAAAGAGAAGAAAAAAGCAAAACAGAAAAAAAGGGTAGCAACAGTATGGAATTTTAAAGAAGGAAAGATAAAGAAAGAAAAAAAGAAAAAGAGAAAAACCCACTAAGAAATCACTAGTTTATAAATTACATATTGTCATCTTGGATGTAGTTGTACAAGTTACAGAGTTATAGGATACATGGTAGACATTCAAACAGTGAGACTGCAAACAGTTCTGCTCAAAGATCCAACAAAGATTCAGCAATATGGCCATCTATTTTACACACTCAAACATACATTCAGTTATACCCCTTAGAGCACTTTCTTTTCCTCTCTTTTTTACAATAGCAATTACACATTTTGGTTTTATTACACTTATAGTTCTTATTTACTTTTCACACTAGAGACACAATATAATATTTATAAATATGATTCTTAATTTACTTCACTAATGAGGATAGTCTCAAGTTGTCTCCATTTACCTATGAAGGCCTCAAGATCATCTTTTTTATAGCTGAATAATATTCTATTGTATAAAAATACCACATCTTTTTCATCCACTCTGTAGTAGATGGGCATTGTGGTTGTTTCCAAGATTTAGCTATCAAAAATTGTGCAGCTATGAACATGGGTGCACATATATCACTGTGATATGAACTTTTCAGTTCTTCTGGGAAAATACCCAGGAGAGGAATAGCTGAAATGAATGGGGCTTCCAATCCTAGTCTTCTAAGAATTCTCCATATGGATTTCCATAGTGGTTGCACCAGTCCACACTCCCACCAACAGTGGAGCAGTGTTCCTTTTTCCCCACAGCCTTGCCAACATTTGTTAACAGTTGATTTCTTGATGGCAGCTATTCTTTCTGGAGTGAGGTGGAATCTCAATGCTGTTTTAATTTGCATTTCTCGAATGACCAGTGGTGGTGAACATTTCTTCAAGTATTTATTTGCCATTTGTATATATTCCTCTGAGAACTGTGTGTTCATCTTAGATGCCCATTTTTGGAGAGGGTCTTTGAATTTGGGGGGCTTGATGTTTTGCAATTCTTTATATGTTCTGAATATAAGTCCTTTGTCTGAGGGGTGGCTGCCTAAAATTCCTTCCCACTCTGTGAGTTTTGTTTTCACTCTGTTAATTTCTTTTAAAGTGCAGAAACTCTGCAATAATATGAGATCCCAATCATTGATTCTTTGAAGTGTTTCCCATGCAGTTTGCATTTTGCTCATGAATTCTCTGCCTACCCCTATTTCTCCAAGACTTCTACCTACCTTGTCTTCCAGTAGATTTAGTGTTTCTATTTTAATATTTAGGTCTTTGATCCATTTAGACTTTAGTTTTGTGCATGGTGATAGGCTTGGATTTAGTTTCAGTCTTCAGCATGTGGAGAGCCAATTTTTCCAACACCATTTATTAAAGAGACTATCCTTCTTCCATTGAACATATTTAACCCCTTTGTCAAAATATCAGGTGGCAGAGTGTCTTTGTAGTTGTGCTTGCATCTTCTAATCTGTTCCATTGATCCTCAGGTCTGTTTCTTTGCCAGTACTATGCTCATTTTATTACTGTGGCTTTGTAGTATAAATTCAACGCAGGAATTGAGATGCCTCCTGCCTTACTTTTGCTGCCCAGAACTGCTTTTGCTATTTGAGGTTTCTTCCATTTCCAAATGCATTTTAGGCGTGTTTTCTCTAGATCTGTGAGGTATGTCAATGGTATTTTTATTGGAATTGTGTTAAATTTGTGTAACAGTTTGGAGAGTATGGCCATTTTCACAATGTTCATTCTTCCTAAACAAGAGCAAGGAATATCCCTCTATTTTCAAATATCCTTTTTAGTCTCCTTTTTCAGCACAGTATAATTTTCAGCATATAGGTCTTTTATATTTTTAGTTAGGTTCATTCCTAACTATTTCATTATTTAGATGTTATTGTAAAGGGCGATATTTCCATAATTTCTCTCTCAGTGAGTTTTTTGTTTGTGTACAGGAATGCTATTGATTTTTGAGCACTGATTTTGTATCCAGCTACACTGCTGAATTTGTTTATTACCTCTAGTAGTCTTTTAATGGTGTTTTTTGGGTTTTCTATATAGAGTATCATGTCATCTGCAAATAGTGATTATTTAATGTCTTCATTTCCTATCTTTATTCCTTTTATTTCTCTCTTGTCTAATTGCCCTGGCTAGTGTTTCCAGAACCATATTGAAAAGGAGTGGTGATAGTGGACATCCTTGTCCTGTTCCTGCTTTTAAAGTGAAAGCTTTCAGTTTCCATTTAGCATAATGTTGGCTGTTGGTTTGTCATAGATGGCCTTTATAAGGTTGAGTTAGACACCGTGTATTCTGAGTTTCTGAAGGGTTTTTGTCATGAACATGTGTATTGATGATCTTTTGAATTTCCATGGGATCTGCAGCAATTTCTCCCTTTTTAGTTCTTATTATGTGAATTTGGGTTTTTTTTTTCTTTCTCTTGATAAGGTTAGCTAGGGGTTTGTCAATTTTGTTTATTCTCTCAAAAACCAGCTTTTCAAATCAATTTTTTTTTTAGTTTCAATTGCATTGATTTCTGCTCTAATCTTTACAATTTCCTC
This sequence comes from Hydrochoerus hydrochaeris, assembly GCA_004027455.1. Lineage (NCBI taxonomy): Eukaryota > Metazoa > Chordata > Mammalia > Rodentia > Hydrochaeridae > Hydrochoerus > Hydrochoerus hydrochaeris. The sequence continues at coordinate 18,471 of PVLA01015294.1, read as the reverse complement.
TCTTCTAGGAGCTTTGGGTTTAGCTTGTTCTTCTTTTTCTAGAAGCTTGAGACGGAGCATTAGGTTGTTTATTTGTGCTCATTCTGTTTTCTTGATATGACAATATATTGCTATATATTTCCCTCTTAGGATGACTTTCATTGCATCCCACAGATTACAGTATGTTGTTACTGTATTTTCACTGAGTTGTAGGTATTGCTTTATTTCTTCTTTAATTTCATCTGTAGCCCACTGGTTGTTCAGAAGGCTGTTATTTAATTGCCATGTGTTTATATAGGTTTTACAATTTCTTTTGCCATTAATTTCCAATTTCAATGCACTATGGTCAGATATTATGCATGGTATGATTTCAATACCTTTCATTTACTTAAGAATGTTTTATGGGATAATATACTGTCTATTTTCGAGAATGTTCCATGCACAGCTGAGAATAATGTGTATTCTAATGTGGTTGGGTGGAACACTCTGTAAACATCTACTAAGTCCAATTTCTTGCAGGTATGATTCAGTTCTATTATTTCTTTGCTAATTTTTTTTCTAGCTGATCTATCACTTTGTGACAATGGGCTGTTAAGATCTCTTGTTATAATTGTGTTCTTGTATATTTGGTTTTTCATGTCTATTAGTATCTGTCTTAGTTGGGTGCTTCTGTATTTGGTGCATATCTATTTATAATTGTTAGTTCTTCCTCTTGAATTTTTCCACTAACAAGTATGTAGTAACCTTCTCTATCTCTTTTAATCATTTTAAGTTTGAAGTTCATGTTGTCTGCAAATAGAATAGCTACCCCAGCTTTTTTCTGGGTTCCTGTTGCATGGAATAATGTTTTATATCCTTTGACTTTTAATCTATGAGTTTCCTCTTGAGTCAGATGTGTTTCTTGTATACAGCATATTGTTGGATCCTGCTTCTTGATCCATCTGTCAATCTATTCCTTTTTGTAGGTGAATTGAGGCCATTTATATTTATGGATATCACTGATATGTACTGGCTCGACTTTGCCATATTATGTTCCAGCTATTACTTTCTGCTTTTCCCCTTATTTAATTGCTTATCCTACCTGGTGGTTTCTTTCAGTCATTGTTTTGGGGATTGTGGTAATTTTTTTCTCTGTCTAGTATGTCTTTCTCTACTCTTTCTATCATTGGTTTGATGGATATGAATTTCTTCAGTTGTTCTTTTTCATGGAAGTATCCTGTTTCTCTATTAAATTTGAATGAAAGCTTTGCTAGGTACATCAGTTTGGGTTGAAGGTTGTTTTCTTTCAGGGCTTGAAATACCTCACTCCAAGATCTTCTTCACTTGAGGGTTTGTGCTGAATAGTCTGCCATGATTCTAATGGGATTTCCTTGATACGTAAGTTGTGTCTTTTCTCTGACAGCTTTTAGTATTCTGCTTTTATGTTGTATGTCTGAGATCTTAATTATTATGTGTCTGGGTGTGAATTTATATTGATTGTAACTGTTTGGTGCTCTATATGCCTCACTTATCTTCATATCAGATTCTTTCCCAATGTTTGGGAAATTTTCTGCTATTATTTCTGTAAATACTTTACATATGTCATTTGCCTGCACTCCTGTATCTTCGCTAATGCCCATTATTCTTATATTGTTGCTCTTGGCATCATCATGAAGCTTCTGAATTGTCATTTCATGCTGCTTTGTTATTTTAAAAAATTCTATCCTTTCCTGATCACTAATTGTAATCCTGTTCTCAAGGTCCAAACTCCTATCCTCAGCTTCCTTTAGGTGGTTTTACATTCCTTCAATAGAATTTTTTGTTTCTGGGATGTTTCTTATTTTGTTTCATGAATTCTGCTTGTTTTCTATATTGTTCATTCAAGGTTTCAATCAGTTTCCCATGCTCATGTGCTTTTTTCTCTAGTTCTTCTTTAGCTACATTCAACAAGTCCTTTGCTAAGCTTGTTATTGCTATCTTTACATGGGAGAGTACTTCTAATTTGATTTCCTCTATAGCCTGATGGAGTTGTTTTTTTTTATTTCACTCACTATCTTTTCAGAGATTCCAGGTGTGTTACTTTTGGGATGCTCTATTTCAATGTCTCCTGTACTTGCTTCTGGTGAACTATATGTTTGAGACTGCATTTTGCTTTTTCATTTTGTCAGTTTCACTCTGCCTGTTTCTATGTTTAGGAGGCTATCACACACACTCTTTTCAGACTTACCAAGGTCATACAGTTAGTTGGAGGGAGTTTAACTACTGGCCCTATTTATCCCCTGTACACGTCTATTTTAGGGGCATACTCGCCACACTGACACAGTTAATCCACTGCAGTCCAAGGTTCACCACCTGGGAGCAAAGTTCCAAGTTTTTTCACACTCACTGGAGCCTGCTGAGGTCTTCTGATGTTCCAGGTGGGAGGGCGGGCCCAGCAGAAGCAGTCCAGAGCAGTTTTCATCCTGGGGCAGGCTTCTATGATGTTCCTGGTGGCAGGTTGGGCTCACAGGTGGCAGCTTACACATGAGGTGGGCTTCCGTGATGTTCCCAGTGGTGGGCGGGCCCACTGGGTAGGTTCCAGGAAGCTTATGACTGAGGTGGGCTTCTGAGATGTTCCCGGTGGCAGGTCGGGCGCACGGGGGAGGTTCCAGGCAGCTTATGCCTGATGCAGGCTTCCTCGATCTTGATTTTATTTTTATAACTAGTGAGAGATAGGAGTCTAGCTGCATCCCTCTATGTGTAAATATACCTGTTCAACCCAGCACTATTTAATAAAAGACAGTCCTTTCTCCATTACATGTTTTTAACGCTTTTTTTAAAGATCAACTGGCTGTAGATATCCCCTCTATTTTGTTTCATTGGTCTATGTGTCTGTTATATAAAAAAGGTATAATATTAAGATCTTTTAGGATGACTTTACATGAAGATTATAATTATGACTAAGTAAATAAAGATTGCCTATATTTAATTTTAAAATATCAACATATTATCCTTTAATTTTGTAACTTGAACAACTATATCTAAGATGACAATATGTAATTTATCAACTAGTGATTTCTTAGGTTTTTTTCTTTTTTTCTTTTAGAATTCTGTATTGTTACTACCCTTTTTTCTGTTTTGCTTTTTTTCTCTTTAAATGAAATTTTAAAAATGTGTAATTGCTATTGTAACAAAGAGAGGAACTAGGAAGTGCTATAAAAGATATAGCTGCATGTATATTTAAGTGGATAGGATTGATAACCATATTTCTAAGCTCTCATTGGATTTTTGAACAGATCTGTTTGCAGTCTCACTTCTTGAATGTCCAGTTTGTATGCTTTAATTTTGTAATTTGAACAACCATTTCTAAAAAGACAGTATGTAATTTATCAACTAGTGATTTCTTACTGTTTATCTTTTTTTTTAAATTCTGTACTATCTCTACCCTTTTTCTGTTTTTTTTCCTCTTTAAATAAAAAAATGTAAAAATATATATATCAACATGTTTCTCCATGTTCCATGATGTGCTTTTTATTCTTTCCTTTTCTGTTAGTACTCTTGTGCTCTTACTAAGTTTTTATGCATCCTTTTCTTCTATGTAGCGGTAAAACTGAACATATTCAAATAAAATTCACTTTGGCCTGCAGCTCTGCTCTTATCAGACTCACATTGCATTGATTCTTGGTCTCAGTCCAAAGTGATAGAATCAAGTTAAACATTCTCCAAAACAGTGTTTGAGCATGAATATTTAGGATTCTACTTACTGGCATCGGCAGGCTTTTAGATTTGTAAAAAGTAATTTCTAATTTTACAAAATTTCCTCTTTTTTCTGTTTGTTATTTTTTGGTTTGGGTTTCTCTGTATGTTTGTTTGTTTGTTTGTTTGATGATCCAGTTGTTTGCCTATTGGGTCATTTGCAGTGATAAGTTCATTATGATGATCATCCATGTCTAAAAGGCCTAATAACCATTAAACTCTTCTAAGTATATTACGTATCATTAGACATTATACTGTTTCTCTTTTTCCCAGGACACAGAACCAATACACACTTGAGAAATTGCTGTTGAATTCAAAGAGAGTTTATTTTAGTGAAGAAATCAAAGAATTGATTTTCTACTTGTTTTTTTTCTGGTTATGTTTTTTAAAGCAATTTATTTCTCAAAAATTATTCACGTTTTTATTTTGTTTGTTGCAACCTACACATGGCACTCAATAACTAAAGTTTAGTTAGCTTATGTGTTTCTAAACACTTATTACTTCTTTGCAAACCATCAAATAGTTTTGAGTGTTAATTTCTCTTTTACTATGATCCTTTTCTCATTTTCACCTTCCATCTATTTCCAAATAGAGAAATTCATGATTTTTATCATACATTTTGAAGATGCAATTTTACACTGATACAGAATTTTTTCCATTTTTTTATATGGCTGAAAATAACCAAATCTATCTTCTACTCATCTGTCTAAGGAAGCTACCTTATTTCTTTTATATAAAGTCAAAAGTATCATCAAGTACTTCTTCATGTTTTGAGGGAACTGAAAAACAAAAGCAAATTGTCTTATGAATGTTTCAAGACTATAGGTGAAACCATCCTACACTTTATATCAGGGCTGTGTGAAGGGTTCAGGATATATGGAAAATAAGATTTCATTAATTTTGGTAAGAACTTATAGTCAGGGTGGAAGTTGCTAAGATTTATATTTATACTTTCTATGGAATATGCACATAGATAAACAAAATCTACTTTGTATTTCACAAAATATCAGCAATCTCTTGTTTTGTGTTTCCTAAGGTTTTACTAAAATCCTCACAGGAATAAAGAAACTCATTCTTCCAATCAAATTAGTAGGAGGAATACTGTGTTGCTATGATTTGAAGTATAACTTGATGTACTGTTGAAAGAATGAATGCTAATAAGATCTGAAAAATCATCCCAGTCATTTGTCATAAGGATTTCTCTTTTCTGAGGTTAGTTTCATAGGACATTGTGAAGTTAGTTGTGATCTCTGAAGTTACTTTTATTAAATTTTATTCAGCAGTCACATGAATGATACAATACTGTGTGTTCTTTCCTATGGTATACCCAAGCTACTTCAAGTACTGTCATTTTTTACTAAGCATTTGTTTCTTTTCAGCAGACAAAAGAAAAAAGAAAACAACACATATTTATTGCCTTAGAAATGCTTGCCTACCTCATCCTGATTTGATTCATTCTCCATATATGTTTTCATATCTTCTTTGCTATTGTCTCAACCCCCAATTTTTTTCTGCCTACTATGTCTTTCACTAAAGTGTCCTCTTTAGTGTATTCATCCATAAAATATTTGTCCAGTTATATGTGTTCATTCTATGTGTTTCCCATCTCTTATAGAATCATTTCTTTTTCATGATTACTGATTCCTGAGTTATATTGGAATTAGCTATTGGAATTAACTATTGGAACATTCTCATCCTCAATTTTTTTAACTCAGAAAATATGGTAACTTAGAGAAAAAGCATTTTCCAACCTTAAAAGTTAATGAAAGCACTATCTCAATACAAAATATGATTGATCCACAGGCAACATTGAAGACAGAGGGTAACATGCTTATAATTGCCACACACTTAAATTTCACAATTTAATCAAACTCATTCCTATAATTTGCAAACCATTGTTACCAAAATCAGTAAGACAAGGAAAAGAAGTGAAGAAAACTAGTGAGAATAAGTATCAAAGATAGATACGCTGTTCATTCAACACTGAAAACACTGTTGTACCAACCCCTAGTTTCAGGAACACTGACTAAATTGTGTAATTTACCCTCAATTTTCATGGTTAGCTCTACAAATTTGAGCTGTTCTTATTCAGGAGAGGTGCTACCTATGGTTTGAGACTTTCAATGTGAAAATCTGTATAGCACCAAGGAAACAGGGACAGTTGATCATCTACCTGAAGAACCTGAGATGTAGTAGCAATCATCCATTTATACACACCAGTATTCACATCAACTAATCAGTAACCGGCTTCATTTTTTGACAAAAATGTCATGTAATCTGAATGGTTGGAGTATGTACATACAAGCTGAGCAATTGTATTTGGATAAATGTATCACTTTCAAATGTTTGTTCCTGATTTACTTTCAGTAGAAACAAAACTTTTATTGTTGGGCAGAATGGAATTTCTTCATTGATAGCAATAAAATTTAAAATATTTATTAATTTACCTCAATTATCAAATGTGAAGGTTGAAGTTTTTATGCTATGGTATCTATAAACTCCAGTAGGCTTAAACTATGTCAGTGGTGTTCCTTTACAATGTTACAAGCTATGTTGGCCATCACTAAGATCATAGGAACAACACCGAGCTACATGCTTCTAGGCTTCTAGTAAAATGACTAAACTAACTTTTTTGCCACTTTGCCTGATCACAGAAAATATATTACACACTTACACATTTGGAAACCAGCTTCACAGATAGGATTTCCCCCACAGACTGAGATGTTCTACCTAAACTGTTTTACAAATGTATACACAAAAGGATAGTAAATTAGAATCTTGGCTCTCAGACACTTTGACAATCTAAAACTTTAATGCTTATTGAAAATTCTTCTTTTGGGATCCTGTTGAACCAGTAGAATTTCAGAATGCTATCTGATAAATGCTGCATCCTTCTGCAACATATAGCTTGATGAAAGTGTTCCTTACTCAAGAATATGGCAAAGGGTTATCAGCTGGACTCTGAAAAGGCAATCGAGTATCTAATTTCCAACAGAAGTTCAGTTTTCCAGAGTCCTGAATCCTGAGCCTCTGCCTTGAGATGAGTCTAATTGCTGAGACTGTACAGAGAGCTCACTTTTTCTTTTTTCTTTTTTTTTAATTTTATTTAAAGAGAAAAAAAGCAAAACAGAAAAAAGGGTAGAAACAATACAGAAATACAGAGAAAATAATAAACAGTAAGAAATCACTAGTTGATAAATTATATAGTCTTCTTAGACATAGTTGTTCAAGTTACAAAATTAAAGCATACAAAGGGGACATTCAAACAGTGAGGCTACAAACAGTTCTGTTCAATGATCCAATAAAAACTTAGCAACATGGTTATCAATCCTACACACTTAAAGATAAATGCAGTCATCTCATTTAGAGCACTTTCTTTTCCTTCTTTTGCTTTTTAAGTCCATTATCTCTTTAGTTATATCCTGTTTCAGATTGCTTAGTACCTTACTGATCTGTTTTGTTGTTGTTATTTACTTTTTAATCACCTTATATTATTCTGTTGCTTTGTTTTTGAGTTTCTCCTCATCCATTCCATATGGATCAGCTTTGGTGGAGTTGGGAGTTTTTTGGAGGTATTTTATAACTTTATTATCTTTTTTTTGAAGGTACCAAAATACAGCAGAATAAGACAGATAAGAGCCATCCAAGAGAGTGTGGCGAAGTTGGCACAGAACCTCACAGCAGGTCACCAGGACAACAGCAATAGGCACAATAGTACATCCTGTTCTGTTCACATTAGCTGTTCTTTCAATCAGGTAGAGCAAAATGGAAGGAAATACTGAACTTTTAAAAACAGAATATTGAATAGAGCAGTACCATTACTGAGCAAAACAGTGATAAAATATTTGCCTTCAAAGAGATGGTAGAAGGAAATTCCCCTTACTTGCCACACTGCATATGTTCATCCCCCAAGAGATACTCAGACCTCCAGCTCCCACCTGCTAATGAGGAGGGGGGATGGACTGATGTTTGATTCTTAGCTTGCACACTGGTAGGACCACAGCAGCTTATCAGGGCAGCAAGCTGTCTGCCTGTTCTCCCAGCACCCCAAGTTCCAACATGGTGCAAAGCTCAGGAAAAGCCAATAGTTCTCACCTTGGAGTGGCAGGGGTTTGTGAGGCCCACAGCCACTTACCAGGGTGGCAAGCAAGCTGCCTGTTATCCCAGTGCCACAAGTTCCAACATGGTGCAAAGCTCAGGAAATGCCAATAGTTCTCACCCTGGACTGGTGGGGGCTTGTGAGGCCCACAGCTACTTACCAGGGTGGCGAAGCTCACTTTTTCTTTCTCACTCTTCCATGTACTTTGGATAAAAGGTACATGAGTGAGATCTCTATATGCAACACATGGCAAGTTTTAAACCATATGAAATGAGCTATAAATGCCTATCTTCCAACCATTTATCATAGAATTCTTTTTGCTTCATAAAAAGGCAAAAGAAATAAACTAGAAGTCAGTAAAATCAGAAATCAGTAAAACCAGAAGTTAGTCTTCAGGCCAGCTCTTCTATCTCCAAGAAGTCAATCTATCATGGGCTGGCAGAGAACAGTCCAACAAATCAATGTTTCTTGTGCAAGTTTTGTCTTCCAACCAGATACTGGAAGCTCAGTGATTGATTTTTCCCAGAGTCTAGGGAAAATGTCTCCTTTCCATGAGCATAGTGCCTAAGATAGAGACTATGCAAATAAATAGCAGGCACAAATTAAATCAAAGTTTGGGTGAGAAAAGTTCTTGCATAAGTAAATGTTATAATGTGATATATCCCAATCTTTCTAAATATGGACCCTAAAGAGGGTAGTTCATAATAAATACAATGTCTAAAAAATTGATTTTCAAATATTTAGCATAGAGGAGAGGGTGTGGCTCAGCAGGAGAACAACAGCCTACCATATGTGAGGTTCTGGATTCAAGTTTGAGCACTGCAGAGACAAAAATCAACAAAATCTAACTTCCCCAAAAAACAATAAAATATTTAGAATATCTTCCAAATAATACAAAGTAATAATTTTATCAAATCTTAAATATTTTAAAGGTATTTTGTGCATCAACTCCCTTATTCTTCTTAATAATCTTTTCAAATAAGTATGATTTGCTTTTTATTGATGAGAAAATCTAAACCAGAAAGAGATTTAAACAAATCATACAATTAGTAAATGGGTGAGCAAGGTATCAAACCCTGTTTGATATTCCAAGAATATACTGATGAGTTATTCCCAGTGAATAGTAACTGCATGTAAGTATGTATGTTTCTTAAAAGAATATTTAAATTCAGTAATATTTTAATAGATTTGCAAAGCAGTTGGCTTAGCAATAGACTGTGTTTGCAAATATTATCAGTTATTGAAATCACTAAAGCTCTGTAAATTCCAACAGGCTTCCCTCCAGTACATTTATGCCCCTCACCATATTTCTTTCTTTTCATACAGCCCTCATGAGTTCAACCCCCCTTTTATAAGGAATCTCACAATGAAGTCCAGTTACAGGGCCTAATCATCAGGCAGAGAGCTACTGGGTATCTAGTGATTCTTTCCAATCTCTGTGAGAACAAGGCCTGTGTAGAATCAATAAGGTCAATAATCTTTATTTTAGCTAAACATGTATCTGAACCTCCTTGGTCTTTGGTAAAGCATATAATGGTACTGCCTTGGTCTTCATTTTATTCTTATATTTCAGAATGCAAGGAAGTCTAGTAATTCCCCACAACTTCTTTGAAGTCATCATTAATATCACCCTTTGAGTCTTATTTTTACATGTGAGGAAATAGTCCATAGTTTCTCTGATCAACTTCAAACTATGCAGTCACAGCATGAATATTTGCTCAGCAAATTATAAATGTGTACTTTGATTATACTTTGTAACAGTTTCTTCCAAGTCCTATATGTCTTCATCACAGGGTCAAATATTCAAAGATGAAGGCTGACACAAATTAGAGATTCAGTCTCAACTTTAAAAGACATTGCTACCAGCTCCAGCTCATTAGTATCCTAAGGCAAAAAGTGTACGGAAGCCAGAAATCTGAATTGTTACTTGCAATATCTCAATTTTTAATATTGGAAAGTATATGTCTGTGCTAGTTAAATTCAAATGTATAAAAAATAGGACTCATAAGTCTCAAGTTTGAATGAATGGTCCATGATATCAGAAATCTGTCATTTGTTTTCAACCATTTTAACTATACATATTTACCAGAGGTTTTCTATATGAATACTTTTGTATCATATAACAAAAGAACAAAGGCAAATTCAAACATCAAATTAGTGACATATTAAAGACTAGGACTGAAAGTCACCCATGACCCTTGCTATTCCCAGAACACATTGCTTTTAGGAACTATATGGTCCTGCAGAAAGTTTACTATGGATTTTTTAATTTATTTTTCCAATTTTTATTTTTTATCAATATATGTTTTGCAGTACAAAATGGTTACACTCCACATGAAACTATACCTATGTCTTCAGGAGTTTTGCCTATTTTATTTCCCTGTGGATTATGTTTTAATATTCAGATCTTTGACCCATTTTGATTTTAGTTTAGTACATGTTGAGGAGTACGGGCATGGATTCAATTTTTTGCATATGGATAGCCAGTTTTCCCAGTGCCATGTATTAAAGAGGCTACTTTTCCTTCCTTGTGTGTTTTAGGGCCCTTTGTCAAAAAACAGATAGCTGAATGTACCTAGGGTTGTTTCTACACTCTCTGTTCTGTTCCATTGATCCACATGTTGGTATTTGCACCAGTAAAATTCTGGCTTTATTTCTGTAGCTTTGCAACACAGTTTGAAGTCCAGAATTGTGATGCCTTATGCTTTGTTTTCCTGCAAAGTGAACACACAAAAATTATGTGAGAAACTAAAAAATATAAATAAAAACAAAAGATAGGTCATAAGAAGTTGGGAGAGATCTTCTCATATTGGAATAGGATAAAAATATGGAGAAAAGAGAGAGGGTAAGAAAAGGGAATGAAAAAAAGAACTGAGATGTGTATGTACATGTACCAGTCTCCTATAAGGAATGTTGTCATTATGTATGGGAAACATGTACTAATAAAATAAAACTGAAAAATCGGTAGCACTCACTGAAGAAGAAATTAACAAAATAATACCATTCACAATACCATCAAAAAAAATTAAATACCTAAGAACTAACTTAACTAAGGAAGCAAAAGGCCTTTGCAACAAAAACTCCAGAACTCTGAAAAAGATGATTCAAAGGGACATCAGAAAATGGAAAAATATCCCATTTCTTGATAAGCAGAAACATTAAAGTACAAATGACCACAATTCCAAAATTGCTATGTAAGTTTAACACAAATTACAATAAAAATGATGACATCATTCTTCACAGAACTAGAAAAAACAATCCTAAAATTCATACAGAACCAGAAGAGACCCAGAATAACAAAAGCTCACAGTTGGTTGTAGAGGACACATTCTAAAAACCCCCACTGAATACCTGAAATCACTGATAGTATTGAGCCTTATCTATATTATGTTTTTTCTGTGATAATATTTGACTTATACGTGAGACATAGTAAGATAATGGTAAGTAGGACAATTTAAAATATACTCTAGTAAAAGTCATGTGAATGTGGTTTCTCTCACACTCTTATTGTATGTGCTCATCCTTTTTTCCAGTCACGTTGCAGATGACACAATGGCCACATGATGAGATGACTTGAGGTGAATGACATAGGCATTGTGAGGTAACAGACTCAGGGTTACTTGATCCCAAGCACTGCAGTACCACAGCTGTTCCTCTGACAGTTCATTTGGTTTCCAAGGGACTAATAGGTGGATAAGTACACAGCATGGATGCCCTAAACAAAGGGATGATTCATGTCCTGAGGAAGAGGAGTGGGATGGATTTGTGATTTCATTACCCTACTCAGAAAAGTGCACAATTTAAAATTTATGGATGGTTTACTTATGGAATTATCAGATAGCAGAGCAATGGATACAGGGGATTACTATGTCTCCAGTTTAGAGAGGTAAAGGAGATGCTTCCCAAGAAATTGAGATCTATACTGAAAATTTTAGAAATCTGTGTAAATATAGTTCTTGGGATTTGAAGAATTAGGATATAATTTCAATGTGCTCCCCACTTTGCCTAGAGATCTAAACCACCTGTGCCTCTTACCTGTCAAAGTAATTTAATATATGCCATGATTCATATCTCCAAGTGATGGAAAATTCTCCAGCAGGCCCACGAGAATGTTGCAATTTCAAGTAGCAGGATAACAATGGTATATTAGCCAAGGGTGAGGGTCCTGCAGCAGGAAATGGTCTAACCATTGCCTGGAATTTCTATACATTGGGGAGAAACCCTGTCTTTTATCTCCATGGTGTAAGAGGGCTCTAGAAAGACTGCTAAGGCCCTGAATAGTCACAAAAATAACTAAAGAGTTGAAAAGTAAAACTAAGTAGCAACACACTTGGGAACATTTCTCTCTCTCTCTTTCTCTCTCTCTCTCTCTCTCTCTCTGATAGAAGCTTTCTTTCTCTCAAGAAATATATTCTGCTCTTACTCTCCATTTTCCTAAAATTTATTCTTTGATTTTAGAGAACACAAACTCATACTAGACATCTAGTAAGTTGGGAGTTTCTTTCCTCTATATCATTTGAAAGTCTTTAACAGAGATCATCAATCAGAAGTAAGAGTTTGCTTTTGTTTCATAGACTCTGGACTGGAACTTGTTTAGGTAACAAATTCTTATGCTTCAAATTTTGTTGTATCTTTGCTCATTGCTTATAATTGCTTGTGCTTTGTCTTTGCCCATTGTGTATGGTTGCTTTTGCTTTGCATATAGTTCTGTTAAAATAATCTAAGTTAAAACATGGGAAGGTTATAAAGTTATGATACTTCTTTAATTGAACATGTTGCATTTGAACTAGTTACTAAGTTTACTGGTACTCTGTATTGAGTTTATTTAAACAATTTAGACATTAATGCTACAGAGAGTAACATTAGAATACTACTAGTAGACTTTACTATAAATCTCTGTAAAACAAATATTCATAAATAAAATCTAGCTCAGGCTTATAAAATATGCATTTCTATAATGAAACATGGAACTCCTTCTACCAGTTAAATGACACTATATCAGTGGCCATTCTTAAGACTTGGAGGACAAGTTTCACTAGAACAGACTAGCTCTGATCCTCCTCTAAACTCTACAGGAAATGTCAAGCCTGTACTGCTTCAGTTTCCTTTCTAACCTAATTTTTCCTAACAATTTGTACTTTCCTTTTTAGAGGCATGTAAAATCAGAAAGAAAAGAACTCTGGCCTATTCCAACCTTTTCCTCCTGCTAAGTTAAGTGCATAGAAAATGAATGTTCACTAATGCTGAAGACAGGAGAGTCATCTTGATGAGTCACACATACCCTGTCTCTGGGTCAGATGAGACATCAGAATTTTTCTCATTCAGAACACACATAAAAGCCATGTCCCAGCTTAGTGGTCTGGGAAAGTCTCCTTTGGGTGACTGAACCTGAGACATAGCAGAAAGAACTTCAGGATGAAACCAGAAAGAGCTGTTTCCAAAAGTACAACACTTTGGGACCAAAACACATTTAAACTAAGGAGGTTCTCCAACCTTTCATTTATACATATAATAAAATACTTTAGTAATAAGTTGTGGACTTTTAAACCTTTAGTGTAAACTTAAAAATGATTAGGTAATGATCTTGCTCAAGTTTTTAACTAGCCCTTATAGAATTTTGACAAACAATGGTTACTCTGTCAGTTAAATGCTTTTAGAGAAGCTGCCACTCTTAAAGCAGAGAACAGGTGTCCCCAGCATCTCTTTGGTGAATCCCCATTGAAATCAATGGTCAATGGAATGTTGACAAGACAGACAGCTAGATTCCTTTCTGGAAACTGATCTCTGGTCAATAGAAACTGAGGATAACTGAGAGGTCATTGCCAAGACACCCAAAGGTTCCTCAGAGGAAACTAGCTCCCTACCACAAAAAAATCTCCACTTATTATGCTTATCTCTCTGCTAGTAAACTAGAAACCCTCCCTAAACTTTTCAGTAGATTTTATAATCACTCAAACTACCCCTCCCTTCTGAGATTGGGCTGAGACAGCTTGCAACAGTTGTTTACATTTCATAGCAGCTACTAGGGGAATGATTTGCATGTGTTCCTTACATATGTTAATTAAGAATATATAGTCACTTTTTGCTTTTCTTTTTTTCATTTTTTTATTTAAAGAGAAAAAAACAGGAAAAATGTAGAAATATTACAGAATTTCAAGAAAAGAAGATAAATAGTAAGAAATCACTAGTTGATATATTACATATTGTTCTTTTAAAATAGTTATTCAAGTTACAGAATTAAAGCACACAAAGTGGACACTAAAGCAGTGACAGTGCAACCAGATCTGTTCAAGAATCCAACAAGAACCTAGAAATATGGTCATCAATCCCACACATATAAACAAACATGCAGCTATATCTTTTATAGCGCTTCCTATTTCCTCTTTTTTTACAATAGAAATTATACATTTTTAAAATTTTATTTAAAGAGAAGAAAAAAAGCAGAAAAAAGGGTAGCAACAATGCAGAATTCTAAAAGAAAGAAAGAAAAAGGAGAATGAGAAAAAGCCCCACTAAGAAATCAGTAATTTATAAATTACTGTCATCCTGGATGTAGTAGTTCAAGTTACAAAGTTAAAGGGTACATAGCAAATATTCAAACAGTCAGACTACAAAGAGTTCTACTCAAAGATACAACAAAGATTCAGCAATATGGTCATCTATTTTACACACTCAAACATACATGCAATTATATCCCTTAGAGCAGTTTCTTTTCCTCTCTTTTTTACAATAGCAATTACAAATTTTGTTTTTATTGCACTTGCAGTTCTTATTTACTTTTCACACTAGAGACACAATATGATATTTATAAAGATGATTCTTATTTATTTCACTAATGAGGATAGTCTCAAGTTGTCTCCATTTACCTATGAAGGCCTCAAGATCATACTTTTTTATAGCTGAGTAATATTCTATCATATAAAAATGCCACATCTTTTTCATCCACTCTGCAGTTGATGGCTATCTTGGTTGTTTCCAGGATTTAGCTATCAAAAATTGTGCAGCTATGAACATGGGTGCACATATATCACTGTGATATGAACTTTTCAGATCTTTGGGGAAAATACACAGGAGGGGGATAGCTGGATTGAATGGGGCTTCCAATCCTAGTCTTCTGAGAATTCTCCATATGGATTTCCATAATGGTTGCACCAGTCTACACTTCCACCAACAGTGGAGCAGTGTTCCTTTTTCCCCGCAGCCTCGCCAACATTTGTTATCAGTTGATTTCTTGATGGCAGCTATTCTTTCTGGAGTAAGGTGGAATCTCAATGCTGTTTTAATTTGCATTTCTTGAATAACCCGTGATGGTGAACATTTCTTCATGCATTTATTTGCCATTTGTATATCTTTCTCTGAGAACTGTGTGTTCATCTCAGATGCCCATTTTTGGAAAGGGTCTTTGAATTTGGGGAACTTGATGTTTTGCAATTCTTTATATATTCTGGACACAAGTCCTTTGTCTGAGGGGTTGCTGGTTAAAATTTTTTCCCACTCTGTTGGTTTTCTTTTCACTCTGTTGGTGATTTCCTTTGAAGTGCAGAAACTTTTCAATAATGTGAGATCCCATTTGTTGATTCTTTCAAGTGTTTCCCATGCAGTTTGTGTTTTGTTCATGAATTCTCTGCCTACCCCTATGTCTCCAGGACTTCTACCTACCTTGTCTTCCAGTAGATTTAGTGTTTCTGTTTTAATATTGAGATCTTGGATCCATTTAGACTTTAGTTTTGTGCATTGTGATAGGCATGAATCTAGTTTCAGTCTTCAGCATGTAGAGAGCCAATTTTTCCAACACCATTTATTAAAGAGACTGTCCTTCTTCCGGTGGACATATTTAGCCCCTTTGTCAAATATCAGGTGGCTGAGTGTCTTTGTAGTTGTGCTTGCATCTTCTAATCTGTTCCATTGGTCCTCAGGTCTATTTCTTTGCCAGTACCAAGCTGATTTTATCACTGTGGCTTTATAGTACTGTTTCAAGTCAGGAATTGAGATTCCTCCTGCCTTGCTTTTGTTGCCTAGCATTGCCTTTGCTATTCTAGGTTTCTTCTGTTTCCAAATGAATTTTAGGAGTGTTTTCTCTAGATCTGTGAGATATGTCAGTGGTATTTTGATTGGGATTGCGTTAAATCTGTATAACAGTTTTGGGAGTATGGCCATTTTCACAATGTTGGTTCTTCCTAACCAAGAACAAGGAATGTCCTTCCATTTTCTAATATCCTCTTCAATCTCCTTTTTCAGTGTAGTATAATTTTCAGCATATAGGTCTTTTACATTTTTAGTTAGGTTGATTCCTAAGTATTTCATTTTTTTACATGTTATTGAAAAGGGTGATATTTCCATAATTTCTCTCTCGGTGAGTTTTTTGTTTGTGTACAGGAATGCTGTACATATGGGGATGGTTTAACATATGCAAATCAATAAGTATAATACACCACATCAACAGAGCCAAAAACAAAAACCACATGGTCATCTCAATAGATGCAGAAAAAGCTTTTGACAAAGTCCAACACATGTTCATGATAAAAACCCTTCAGAAACTCGGAATACACAGTGTCTACCTCAACCTTATAAAGGCCATCTATGACAAACCAACAGCCAACATTATGCTAAATGGACAAAAACTGAAAGCTTTCACTTTAAAATCAGGTACAAAACAAGGATGTCCACTATCACCACTCCTTTTCAACACAGTTCTGGAAACTACTATGGTAAGCCAGGTCACCTTAAGAGGAACTGCCTTAAAAGGCCCTCCAAGTCATTCCCTCACTGTAAAAGCTGCTTAGGCAAATAAAACTGCACTCAGGAAAAGAAGTCAAGATGGCTGATCAGTGAGCAATAAAATACAAAGCCTCCCAGGAGAAACAACTCATATGCCAGAATAAAATACCCTGGAGAGACCCAGACAGAGGGAGATGGATCCTCTTGACACAGGAAGAAATTAAAATGTAAAAAAGCTCATCAAATACATCCAGACTACAACTAAAACAGCTAAAAATTATGGGACACAGCATTTTCATTCATGGCGACCTGCCAAGTTTGCAACAGCCTGAATCCGCGCCAGCAGGCAGAGCTTCTCAAACTCATTCCCACTGTCACTCACAAGAACCACAGCAGCACTGAAGTTGGGAGTTGCTGAGCCCAATGGAGAGTGGAGCTGGCAAAGGACCTTCATTAATCCACAGTCAGTGCTGGGAATGAGACTCCCCCCAAGGGAAGGGCATGACCAAATGGGCAACATTTTGGAATTGGGCAAGAGGAGCCTGAATTGGGAGCAACAGTGACTTCAGTTGGTTCCTCCCTCCTCAGAGCAGATTCATAGGATTTGCTTGAACTGGGCCATGCCTCTGGCTGGGACCCAGTGAGCCATCACAAATAGATTCCCTGCACCTAGCAAGCACTAACTGTGTGAAGGTCCTTAAAGTTTGGCTGGCCCGGTGGGGAGGGGTAGACATATGCAGCTGCTGCTTACACCTCAGTGGCAAGAGCAGGCAGAAGAGGGCAGAGGTCCCTCACCAGCATGCTTTGGAGGAAACGTGGCCAACAGGGAAGGGGGCTGGGACCTGCACTGTAACCTTTGTGGAGGAAGACAGGACCATGACAGGAGGAAGAGGCAGGAGGAGGCCCCCAGCCCAGAACCCTGAGAGCCCTGACCCAGGAGAGGGAAAAACAAGGGAGACTGAGGGTGGCAAACACGCAACAGCAGATATGGCTTCAAGAGATATCTTAACAGATATCTTCAGAACCTTGTAGACAAGATCAAAACTGAAATATTAAATCAGGTAAAGCAAGATATGAGCAGAGTAATAAAAGAAATGCTCTCAGGAAGCATCTCTCAGGAAGATACAGACAGAAGGGAGAAACACACAAAAAAGGAGAGAAACATTCAATAAAGAATATAAAGAAAATATAGAATACATGAAGCAGATTCAAAGAGACTACCAGGAAATTAAAAACTCCATTGAAAACTGGCAAAACTCCTTAAAAGAAACTAAGGATAGACTATCAAATCTTGAAGACAGGTTTGCAATGTGTGATCATGAAAGGAAAGATCTCTTAAAAATAACATAGAAACAGGCAGTAACAATACAAAAACTAGAAGATGAAAAGAGAATCTACAATTTAAGAATAAGAAATGTGAACAAAGAAGCAAGAATACATACAGGTGAATTACAAAGGCTATTCATGGAAATAATTAAGGAAAACTTCCCAAGCATGGGAATAGAAAATGACATTCAGTTATGTGAGGCATACAGAACTCCAGGCATCTACGACCAAAACAGAGCTACACCCAGACATATACTAATCAAGATACCAGAAATTCAATATAAAAAAAGAATATTAAAAGCCATCAGAGAAAACAAACAGATTACCTATAAAGGTAAACCCATCAGAATCACTGCTGACTTCTCAACACAGACCATCAGATCAAGAAGAGCTTGGAGCAAAATATTCCAAGCCCTGAAAGAAAATAACCTCCAGCCCAGATTGATGTACCCTGCAAAACTGTCACTAGAAATTAATGGAGAAACAAGATGCTTCCATGACAAAGAGGAACTGGGCAAGTTTGTGACCATCAATCCAACCCTACAGAGAATACTGAAGGACATTCTAGAGAGAGAGGAAAAAATACCAGGATTTTAGGAACAGAGGCAGAAAGGCCTTAATGAACAGGGCAGGCA
>PVLA01015293.1:0-26033 GCA_004027455.1 Hydrochoerus hydrochaeris | reverse complement strand
TGGCCTATAGTTCTCTTTTTTGGTTGGATCTTTCTCTGGTTTTGGTATCAGAGTAATACTTGCCTCCAGGAATGATTTAGGGAGGATTGCTTTTTTCTCAATTTCATTGAAGAGTTTAAGGAGTACTGGCATCAAATCTTCTCTAAATTTCTTGTAGAATTCAGCTGTGAATCCATCTGGACCTGGGCTTTTCTTTGTTGGTAAGTTTTTAATTACATTTTCAATTTCAACAGCTGATATTGGGTTGTTCAAATTTGCTATATCTTCTTGGTTGAGTTTGGTAGTTCATATGTTTCTAGAAATCTGTCCATTTCCTCTGTGTTTTGCACTCTATGTGAGTAGAGATTTTCAAAGTAGGTATTCAAAGTAGGGGTATACTCACCACATTGATACAGTGAATCTGGTGTAGTCCAAAGTTTGCCACCTGGGAGCAAAGTTCCAAATTTTCTCTCACTAACTGGATCTCACTGAGATCTTCTGATGTTCCAGGTGGGAGGGTGGGCCCATCTGTAGCAGTCTAGGGCAGTTTTCAGTCTTGGGTGAGCCTCCTTGATATTCTGGGTGGCAGGGCGGGCCTATGGCAGAGTCTCTGGGTAGCCTACTCCTGAGGCGGGCTTGCGCTGAGTTCCTGGTGGCAGGATGGGCCCTTGGTGGAGGTTCCAGGGAGCCTACCCCTGAGGCGGTCTTGCACTGAGTTCCTGGTGGCAGGGCGGGCCCTTGGTGGAGGTTAAGGGCAGCCTACCCCTGAGGCGGGCTTGCACTGAGTTCTGGGTCAGGTGTGGTCTTTTTATACAGTGGAGTACTACTCAGCCACAAAGAAGGATGAACTAGACTTTTTCTTAGATAAATGGATGCAACTTGAGACCATACTCAGTGAAATAAATCAGATTCACATGTGTAAATATCATATTGTCTCCCTAGAAGAAGAAGCCACAAGACGGTGGTTGGGTGGCAAGGTCCGCACCACGCTCAGCTCAGCCATCTTCCCGGGGAGCAGAATTCCAATAATCTTTGAATTCCATGAGAGAAGGTAGTACAGTTTCTAGGACTCACACCCCCTTCCCTTCCCCTCCCCTCTCTTTCTTTTCTCCTCTTCCTCTCTTTTTTCTTTTCTTCCTCCCCTCCCCTCTCCCTCTCCCCTCCCTCTCCTTCTCCCCCTCCCCTCCCTTTCCTCTCCTCTCCTCTCCCCTCCCCTCTCCTCTCCTTCCCTCCCCTCCCCTCTCCCCTCCCTCTCCTCTCCTCTCCTTCCCCTCCTCTCCCCTCTCCTCCTCTCTTCTCTCCTCCTCTCCTTCCCCCAATCTTTCCCATGTACACATAGAGCATCCAGTAGTAGTAATAGGAGGGCTTAGAGAAGCAAAGGCCATGACCTGGACCTGAACAGGCTCTAGAGTGCACACATGGAAGATGAGCCATGCCCAACACTGAGGGACACCCAACAGGACAGTCCATTTGGGGGCCTCTGACAACTGGCGCAGGCTTGCACAGGGTGCAGCTGGAGCTGGGCACACCAAGTGTCAGGGTCCAGGAGGAAGCTTCTATTGCTGACAAGGTTTGCGGAGGCTGTGGTTCTGCTCTGGGGCCTTTAGTGATGCTCCTGTAGGATGCTATGAGCCAGGCTAGGAGCAAGGCAGGTGGAGGGCTTGGTGGGCAGGAGGAGCTCTGATGGTGAGGGCTCAGGAGAGAGGGCAATGAGGACTTGATTCCGGCACTGCAGGCAGTTTGGAGCTGGTTCATGTTTGCACTGGCATCCAGGAAACCTGCCAGAAGACAGAGTGTGGGGTCAGGTGACAAGCAGGCTTCCCTGGTAAGGGTCTCAAAAACTTCCCTGTTCCTGATTCTCTACCAGCCCCTTCAAAAATGGTCATTATTGTGCTAAACAATTCTGGATTCCGGAATCCACTTTTCTTCACATTCTAATTGGCTGTGATGTATAACTGGCTTTGTACCTTAACACAAAGCAAACGGCCTGAGCTTGGGCTCTTCTCTCCAGGGCCTCCTGAAACCGAAGGACTGGGACACAGGGTTCTTGTGTGGCTTCACAAGAGCCTTTCACACTCACACTGAAGTGGAGCCCAGGTGGGTGGCACCTGTGCCCCACTGCAGCTGGAGGGCAGCCTCCATGCAGCAGGCTTGGGGCTCCCTTGTCACAGGGGAGCCCATCACTGGCTCCTTATTTCTTATTCCAGGTGTGAGATTTTCACAGGGCTTTTGTTTTCAAGACATGATGTCTCCGTCTCCTCTTTGGCAGAACTCGCCTGCATCTGAGGTGCCAACTTCTGAACTGTTTTATAAGGGTCTCCTCCTCCAGGGACAAGTCTTCTTGGCCTTGATCTTCTTGAGCTAAGTCTTTCTCTTTCTCCTTCTTCCTCCATTTCCCCTTCCCTCTCCTCCTATTCCTTCTCTTTATCTTCCTCTTCCCATTAGGTCTCAAGGGTCCTAGCATTCCTGGCTGCTGAGGAACATGGGTCCTGGAGTGAAGTAAGGACTGACCAGCTCACCCTGCTATGCAGGGTTATCTTTCATCCCATTTTATCCAATCAGTTAAATTGGTATTTGAGTGTGGAAGTACAGAGGTATGTAGAGAATCAGGCTGATGGCAGGGCATGTGAGCTCCTCCATGCCAAGGATTTTCTTTGAAGGTAACTCAGGCATCATGAGTTCGACTCAGAGCTCCTTTCTCTTGACAGTCTGTTGGCTGCTTCATCATGCTTGGGTAAACTTCTGCTTGCTAATTTCTCTTAATGCCTGGCTACTCCAGTGCACCTCCTTTTTTTGAGGGTATCCCCAGGCTCTGGCCAGTGACAGTGGGAACTGCAGAAGGAGCATGAAACCTGTTCTGGGTTACAGAACTGAGGTTTCTAGCCCAGAGCATCCGCAGACATGGATGCCCTATGGCAATAATGCGGTAGATACACTCAAGTCAGTATTACAGCATTCAAAAGTGGGGAGTAAAGCAGTGAGGGCAAAACAATTTCTTTCTTGCTTTGCGCTCTTTCTTGGTGACCAAAGATCTTAGCTAGGATAATCTAGAGTCAGTTTCTCAGTTTCTGAAAAGGCAGCAAGGCAGAATGAGACTCATGCCTCTGAGCTTAGCATCTAGGTATGGTATGGGACACACTCCAGGTTTTCCTGTCTTTACTGTGTCACTTGATGGAAGTGGCAGGTGTTAGGGAAGCCTTGTAACTGTTTTTTCTCACTTTTATCTTCTAATGTCTTTTTTTCGTTAATTTACTTCAAAGAAATAAAACCACAGCTTTTGGGTGCCAACTCCTGAGCTGATTTCCTGCCCCGTGGGTGGCCAGCATGAAACAGGCAGAGGCCGCCTCCGCTTTGGCTAAGAGTGCAGAGCTGGACAGAGAGAGGTCAAAAGCGCTCATGCTAGGGAAGGTCTAAACACAGAAAAACTGGAATCTATTCTGAAACCTTGGAAACTTCCAGAGACCAGATACCAAAGAGTCCCTGAAAAGTAAGACTTTTGGGGGTGCTGAGGTTTGCTGAATCCCAGAAGTATCCAGCTATGCCTGGAGTTCTCCTTGCCATTTTTTGGGCTATTCCCCACTGTCATTCATTCTGCGTCTGTATCAGTACCATGAAACAGAACTGCTTCTGACGTGTCTTTGTGCATATCAGTCTCAGTGGCTAGGGTTGGCTGAGTAGCCCGGGAAGCTGTCATTGAGACTTGAGTTTGTATTTAACTCTAATGTTTTGGGCCACGGGCAGAGTCAAACACTCTATAATCATCACCAGTGGAGAAGAGGGAAGTGGGTATGTGGTTTAGGACTAGCGTGACCTGTGGTTTGCTGCTTATTTATCCACGACGCCCACAGTATAAGCCTCCCTTTCCAGATGTCCTTTATCGCTCCGCAAGCTCTGATGCCAAAGGCAAGAGGGTACACGGCCACTTCCACGGTGCAGTTATGTAATGTCTCATTGCTTGTCACTTATTAGGTATTTAATAAATGTCTGTGGTCCTGGGAAGTGCAATTCTATAACACAACAGCAAGCGTCATCCTCTGTCTTTCTCCCATTACTGGTCAGGACCTTGAAAAGAAAGGAGTTCCTTCTCAAAGATCTGGACTGAAAAATGGTGATTGTGCCAAAAACTCTCTAAAAACAAACAAACAAACAAACTCAAAAGTAAGTGTTTGATAGCAGCTTCAGGTTAATTTACCTTTTCAGATTTTCTGATGAACAAGAAGGTCTTCTCTTTCCTCCAGCCAAAGTGATGCGAATTAAAAAACAAACAAACAAACAAACAAACAAAAAATCTAAAACCAAAAAACTTATGTGGGATAGTTCAGGCTCTGACCAAACCTGAAGCACTAATTTGAGCATTTGTTTCTGTTTTAATCACTGCACTCTGTCACTGTGTTACTTTGTGCTCCTTTGTTCTGGGTTGTGGTTTTGAGGCCACATTAATACAGACATCTGATTGGGACACCTCTCAGTCGCTTAGATCTTGGGAGCTGAGCCCTGCAGGAAAGGAGGGTCTCCCTGTGGGCAGCTCTGACAGGAGCAGTGATGGAAGAAGCAGGCTGAGACTCTTGAATAAAAGGAGGGGATTGATTATAAATCTCATCCAACTGCTCTATCTGTATCTAGCACTGTCACCAATAATTAAGAGCTGACAATACAGCTGTTTTCAATGAGAATTTTCACCTGGGAAATTTGAAGTTCTTTAGAAACATCATCTGAAGATCCATCTTAACACCCTGGTAGCAAAGCGTGATGAATCCACTGGGTGCTTGAATATAAAAGCACTGGAGAAAGACTTAGAGAGGATGAATGTGTCATAATGGAAAGGCGCAGGGCTTGAGAGCAGAAGGGGTTGGATCCTGAGTCCTGGTTTTCCCACACAGTAACTGTGTCATGTTGAGTAAGTGACTTCAACTTTTGAAGCCTTCATTTTTCTTAGCTTTAAAAGTGAAGATAATAAAATACCAACTATTTAATGAGTGCCTACTATTAATTATCTGACAAAATGGAGATGATATAATGGCTACAATTTAGTGAGTCCCTTATGTGATATGTTATGTGTTATTATCTGGATATCATTTAATCAATATAAAATGAGTCAGATTTTTCTCTTAAACACATACACACACACACACACACACACATGAATGAAACTCAGAGGAATGAAATGTCAGAGAACAAGTAGGAAAATAATGAAGGCAAGGCTAAGACTGGGTCTTAGAAACGTGTCTGGAATGTGTTTGGAAGCATTAGTTGGTATGTGTCCTATCTTTGTAATTTCTTTGCCAGTTCCTTGGAGTTACAATCAGATTTGGTGTTTCAAAATAGAACTTTGAGATAGATAAACAATATCATTATTTGAGACTAAAAAGTTGTTTGGAGTTAAGTCAAGATCCAAAAGGATTCAGGACATGGAATTTCTGAGAAGAACCAATGGGAGCCTTCATATAGGCACAGGTCTCATTTATGAGTGCAGAACCCTCAAAAGCTAATCATTTCCAGAGGGTCCACCTCTTAGTATCTTTGCATTAGGGGTGGCATTAGTCAATGGACAAAATGCCTGACTCTGGCAACTTAAAGGAGGTGAAATTTATTTTGGCTCACAGCGTCAAGGGTTTCAGTCCATGGCTGTCTGGCTTGAAGGCAGAAATGGCTCGGTGGAGGAAAGCTGTTCACCATGTGGCAACCTAGAAGTAGGGACAAAACAGAGGAACCAAGGGCACAAACATGCCCTTTTAGCTCATGCGCCAGTGTCCCAACGAGGGTCTGCTTTCTAACAGTACATTCATTATCAATGGACAAATCTAGTCATGAGTATAGCACCTCAATGGCCCAATTACCTTCTGAACCCGGAGGGGGCAGATTTTAAATCTAAACTATAACATAGATCAAGTTTCACTATGGTTTTAGAGAGACACAAACATTTAAAGCATAGCACCCATCCTGTCTCAGCACCATGTCAGGTCCCCAGAACCCAGAGGCAATACTAGTGAGAAAAGTCCAAAAGGGACTGAAAAATTGGATTGACTAGAAGCTAATTTGCATTACTGGCCAGAGCATTGGCAGCTTGGAATAGAGGAGTTGAGTTGTAGAAACTGAAGGAAGTTCTGTTTTTGCATACTTGATTTTGGGGTTTAGAAATTAACCCCTGTCCTCTGTGAGGTGTTTCTGCTTAGTTTCTGACAGCAGTTTGGGCCAGGACTAGCTAATGCACCTTTTGCTGGAGCTGCCTCCTGGGGTCTCTGTGCCCCCATCCACTGCATGTGAAGATGGGGAACAGCAGCACTTGAGAGAGTCTCCTTCATCAGTCTGGACTTCAGGGACCTCAGGGGCTATTTCAGTCCTTCTCTTTTTCTGCAGTGCCATTGTTTGTCACCGATGCTGGCCCAGAAAGCTGATGTGGGGACACTGTACAGGCAGCTATCTTCGGCTGCACCCAGGTCTCTGCTCCTCAGAGACCCAAGGTCTTACTGGCTTGCACTGGGGAAGGAAGAGAGCAAACAGGTGTAGGGACTCAGAGTTCTGGATACCTAATGGCTGGCTTCTCTCCAGTCATTCCAGTCTTCAAGCTGGTGATTAGAACAGGGTCATCCAAAGTTCTTATTTACAGCATAAACTCGATCCTGTGATCCCTGTAAGGTTGTAATATTTAATACCACCATGACAGAATTTGAGACTTAAAAATGGACTTTCTCATGTGTTCTCTCCGAGTCTCAGCAGTCTAATCTGAATCTCATAAACCAAAACTTAGCTTTCTTTCCTTCTTCATTTCCTTCCTTTGCTTTCTTTCTCTTTTCTTCCTCTTTCTTTCTTCCTTCCTTCCTTCCTTCCTTCCTTCCTTCCTTCCTTCCTTCCTTTTTTCTTTCCTTTCTTTTTCTCTCTGTTTCTTCTGTTATCTCTCTCTCTGTTTCTTGTGTTATCTTAAATCAAGCTAAATTTGACCCAAGAGAGCCTCCATACTCACATACTCAAGTTCTTTTTTTTCCAGTATTTTTAAAAAATTTTATTTAAACAGAAAAAAAAGCAAAACAGAAAAAAGGTAGAAATGATACAGAAGTTCAAAAAAATTAAGAAATCACTAGTTGGTAAATTACATATTGTCTTCTTAGATATAGTTGTTCAAGTTACAAAATTAAAGCATACAAAGTGGACCTTCAAACAGTTCAATAATCCAACAAAAACTTAGCAATATGGTTATCAATCCTACATAAACATACATGCAGTTATATCCTTTAGAGCGCTTTCTTTTCTTCCTTTTGCTTTTAAGTCCTTTATCTGTTTAGTTATATCATGTTTCACCTTGCTCAGTACCTTACTGATCTGTTTTGTTGTTACTATTTACTTTTTAAAATTTTATTTTATTTTATTATATTTTTGAAGGTAGTAAAATATAGCAGAACAAGATGGAACAAAGCCAGTTGAGACAGTGTAGTGACATTGGTACAGAACTTCACAGCAGATTACTGGGAATAACAGTAATAGGTACAATAGTATATCTTGTTTTCTTTACAATAATTGTTCTTTCAATCAGGTACAGCAAAATCAAAGGAAATACCAAACTTATAAAAACAGAATATTGAATAGAGCAATACCGTTAATCAAAACAGAGCAAAACAGTGATAAAAATATTTGCCTTCAAAGAGATGGCAGAAGAAAATGCCCCTTATTTGCTATATTACATATAGTCAAACTTGCAAGAGATACTCAGATTTCTGGCTCCCACTTGCTAACGGGGGGAGGGAAGGGGGGATGGATGTTTGATTCTTAGCCCACACCCTGGTAGGCTCACAGCTGCTTGCCAGAGTGGTGAGCTGGCTGCTTGTTTTCCCAGTACCTGAAGTTCCAACATGGAGCAGATCTCAGGAGATGCTGATGGTTCTTGCCCTGGAGTGGCTGCGGCTTGCCAGGCCCCAGTCACTTACCAGAGTGGTGAGCTGGCTGCTTGTTTTCCCAGCACCCCTCAAGTTCTTGCTTAGCAAACTGCAACCTAACTCAGCACATAAACAAGTTGAAGACCTAACTTAGGAATTGATATTTGTAACAAATGGCTGAGACTCAGCCAATCACCGCAGCTGTGCTTTGGTCAAATCGTATTCAAAGAAGGTAAATAGCACCATTTAAGCAACACAGCTGTCTCTAAACCCCACTTCTGTTTTCTGTATGTTACTTTTGCCTTTTCTATCTAATTGCAACCATGGGCATCCATGGACCTCACCTGGCTGTAGGGGCTGCCTGTTTTTGTGAATTGTTCTTTCATCAATTTGACTCTGTGAAATTTAATTTGTTTAAAATTTTTCCTTTTAACAGTTATAATGATGCTTCTTAGAGGCAGTAAATGAATGCTTCTAGTGTGATTTAAATGAGGAATAACCAAAATCTGCTGAAATGTCATTTGACTATAGATGTATACCATATGCTCTCATGGATTTCTAGAGACGAAGCATGAAGCTGGGTTTAAGCCAATGAGGAGAAGAAATTTCAATATTAATAACATCTGAAGATTAAGAAACTGAGGTTGCTGAGGAGTGGTAGGATTTTTTTCTGAAATGAGATCCATAAAAGTTCTAACACAGTTCTCCACAGAATATACTGTCATGAAGTTGATAATATTTACAAAATCTTGACAATGAAAACAATTAGCAGCTTCTATACAGGTACTATTTATGACATGGTCTAAAGTGTGCCAACAATATAGTGATGAAGTGTAAATCATCAAAATAATTAATAGCAAGTTTGACTCTGATGATCTCTTTGACCCAAGAGAAGATGACTTAGAGAAGCTTTTTCAAAATATAGTTTATAAAACATCTGTACCAGCATTTTATGGTCTATTTTAAAATATAGTTTCTGAAGTCTTCCCTCATGCCAACTGAATTGGATTCTTCAAGGGAGAGATCTGGGGTCTGTTCCTTCAACAAATCTCCTAGGTGATTCTAAGTAGAGGAGATGATCTAGAACAAGGGTTTTTATTTTTTATTTTTGTGTCATGGATCATGGCAGTCAGGGTACACTTATGAACCATAAATGATGTCTTTCAGCACAAAAATTCAAATGCGTATGATTGAAAAGGAAAGTAATTACACTGAAAAACAATCAAAATATTGAACAAAAGCAAATTAGTGATAAGCAATGCTTATGTTTTCTCATTGATGCATTAAACACAATATAAGAGCAGGTATAAAGGCCATTGTAAGTTTGAAAAAAATGATGAAATTAAATATTCTGAGATCCTAGACCCCTTATCATAGGACATGATATGAAAGCCTGTGATTTCCATTGGTGACCGAGGTTGTGATTACTGCCAATCTGCCTATGGTTCATGGCCTATGTTAAAAATTAAAGGAAGTTAGTGGAAAAACTAAAGTACTTTTTTCTTTATTAACTTCATGATCCCTCTCAATCTATAAACCACAGACTGATGGATGGGGTGGATGGAATGCATGAATTTGGGGACATCTTGCATAAAGAAGTGTGGGTGTGTAGATACATGCTCCCCACCCCGCCACATTCATATGTAAGAGTTTTGCAACTATGCCTGACATAGATTGAACACTGGCTACTTAAATTTATGGCCTTGGTGGGAATGAGCACAGCCAGCTAGTGTGGGCTTTTCATGACAGCCCTGTGCTTTGGCAATGAGCAAGACTGAGGATGGATTCAAGGAGTGCTAAGGAGGATAAAGACAACTGATGCCTGGGCCTGGATGTTTGTAGCAGGTATTTTCACACTTCCTTCTCAAGAAGATGTGATCTCTTCCAGAACATGCACACAGAGGTGAAATAGGGCCAAGTTCTGGCCATGGAGCATCACAGCCCTGAATTTGGCCAGGAAAGATGTCAAGGCAGGTGTCACTAGTCAGCCTCTGAGACCATAAAAGCCCAATAAAAGCTAGCAGTGCTTTCCAAATCATGTTCCACAAAACATGTGTCTGAGATGTTCAATCCAAAGTTTTTCTGGTCAGTTTGGGAAGTTCTGCATCCTAAATATTTCTTCTTGGTTATTCATGGATGAGCAGCACTAAGGCATGAGAAAGTAAAGACATCTGCTTCATTTTGTTCAGCTCAATAGTTTCCTACTTTCCCCAAGCACCGGAATCTGTGGAGAACCTTCCAGAAATATGTAACAGTTACCCATCCTCTAGGAATCTGCTTTAACTGGTCTGTTTTTCCTCCAGGCCCCTCAGGCTGAGGGCCACTGGTGAACCCTTCATTTTTAAAAGCTTACTTTGCCTTTGACATCATATTCGGTTCCTTGGGCTGCCAGGGAACTCAGGTCTAAGTTCTTCAAACTGAGAGGTTTGAAACAGCAGGAATGTGTTCTCTCACAGCTCTGAGACCAGGAGCCTGAAATCAAGGCACCAGTGAGGACCTGTTCTCCTCAGAGGATCTAGGAGAAGACCTGACTCTTGGCCTCTGCTGATGACCATCAATCCTTACTGCTCCTTTACTCCAGCCTCTGCTGTCTGTCTGTCTGTCTTATTGAATTAAGGACCCCTATTACCATATCATTCTGTCCACTATGACTTCACCTTCATTTGATTACATCTGTAAAGACTCTACTTTCATATGATGTCACATGCACAGGTATGAGGTGTTGGGAATTTAATAAATACGTCTCTTTGGAGGGCTCAAGTCTACCCCTCAAAGACTTTTGTTTTTGAAGAATTCCTGGAATACACTTTGAAAAAATTCTACTCATTGGGGTTTTAAATCTTGAGCAATGTAGCTTCTGGGTAAAATCACCAAGATAAATTATTTACACATTCTATCTCTTGATAACTGAACGATTCAAATTACAGCACTGAGTCACTGGTGGAAGAGGGTGCTGAAGAATATTTTCCTGTGCAGGTGGCTTTGGTCTTGGAGTGAGTGACCTGAAGCCTTTCTTTCTGACCTGAATGAGCTGTGTCAGACAGTGTGTTGCAACGACACCTACTCCCGATAATGAGCAGCTCTCATTTGAAGAGGAAGACACAGGCGTATCTGTTTTGGCTACCACACACCTGCCACAGCACATCTAAGACAGATGCCAGGCCATTCAGGTGTATGCTGAAAAGAACAGGGCGCCAAACACATCCCTGTCTCACAGCCCTCAGAACTATCTCTTACCCTGCAAGAAGCTGAATCCTGTCCTCTGATTCTCAGGTAGTATTAAAATTTACTTTGGAAGGCAGAGTGGTCCAGTGACAAGAGCTAGGACTTGACCCTGGGCTCTGGCTCTGGCTCTCGGACTGTATGATTACTCCATCTCATCGTGTTTCTGTGAAGATGATGATGATGTTCACCTTACACGATTGCTGTGAGGATTAAATGAGATGTTGTGGGTCAAAGTGCTTGTAAATTACAAGTTCAGAAAAGTGCAGAAGCATTGCAGAAGACGATAGGACCAGCTTTCATATCAGCGTTATTATTATTACTACTAAGGAGCATAAAGCTGCTCATCAGCGTTGGCTTTGGGCTTTGGTTATGAAGTCAAGTTCATGGCTGCCTGCCTGCCCACTTCCCATTCTATGACATTTCTCTCCTTAAATCTTACCTGCCCTTGTTAAATGTGGCTCTGTGGTTGACCTGCTGATGTAAGTTTGTGCGGTTCTGGTGGTATAAAATGGAGCTGCTGATTTCAACAGCCCTTTATTACAGTCAGAGGAGGCTCTGGTTAGAAAACAGGAGGAAGAAACTCCTTCCTGTAATCAGAAGAATGAGCTTTTGTCAGGAGCCGCAGAGAGGGCGAGGCACATGGCAGATGCCCGGGTTGTCCTTGAAGAGAAATGTCTTAGCAGCCTGGCTTCTGCATCCTTCTAGATTCCGGAGGACACTGGTAAGGCACATGATGCTTGGGTGTAGCCAGGGATGGACAATGCTGGGGTCAGCCACTGCAGCCACTGTGCCTTCTGCCCGTGTGTATCCCTGGAGCTCACAGGGCCAGAGATCTCTGTAGTGTGGTACAAAAAGAGAAGAAAAAGTATTATTTCAAAAATATACCTGAAAACATCCCAAAGGCCACTTTGCCCTAAATAGCTCCTCCAGTCTATATTTTCATTCCTAATGTCCTCTGGTTTGGGTTTAGACTTAATGTTGCCAGGATTTCCTTAAAAAAAAAAAAAGCTATCGATGGGGGTGGGTGGGCAAGTCATGTTTTAACTGCCTCATATTGATAATATTTGTGGATAGATTTATTTTTTCACTCTAGAGCCTTGGGGGTCCTTCCAACACAGTTAAATCCCACAGACCTATCCAGTGGAATCTGTAACAGGTTGTGGTAAATGTCTGTAGAGTGACAGATGGATTAGAGATACAGGCGTATCCTGTCACGTGGGAGAGAAAAGGAGATGGGGAGGGTGTCAGTTTATGGAGTGCCAATTGGGGACTTTATAATTTAAGGGCAAGAGTAGTTTAAGGAGCTACAAGGAAAAGGTGGCATGGTGTCAAGGATATGAAGGCAGAATGCTTTGGGCCAAGGTTCTGTTGTGCCACTCACCATCTGATCACGTGCAGCTCATGCCAGCCTCCTTGGGCCTTGGGCCTTGCTGTAAAGTGGGATTGTGATATCACAGCACCTCACAGGACTGGTGTGGGACCTCATAGATAGAACGGTGATGCAATTTTATAACCCACGGTAAGAGGGCCGACATTATTAGTGTTATTATTTGAAGCAGAACATGCTCATTGTTGTGACAGTGAAGTTCAGTTTGCCTTGAGGTGACACATAGTAGCACTGACTAGTTCTGCAGCAGGGAAGTGAGCACAGATGTCACATGGGAACTGCTAATGTCTTCCACAATGGAGATTTATTTTAGCTGAGAGTCCTATGACTGAAAGTTTTGCAAACCAAGTTAAAACTTCCTTTCCCCTGCTGTCACCAACAGAGGAGGAAGCTGTCTGCAGCCCAGAGACCTCTTGTTAGAGGTGGAGGGCTCCATGTTTAATGCCATTCCTATCAAGGTAAAGCAGATGGCCAGCAATGTGCAGAGAACACTGGGAAAAGCCAAGCCCAGGGAGGGGCTCAAGTGGTAAGGACTCAACTCCAAGAAGGGACAAGTACTAAGGCCAGTACTAACCTACTGGGTCACAACATCAAGTACTCTGAAAAAAGAGGGGACCCCACTAGCTCCAAGCACGGCCTTGTATGAGCAGAAGAGAATCTAAACAAGCAGAACTCTGCCCTCAGGTACCATTGGTCAGGGCACTAGAGCTTCTGTATGGCTTCATTTTCACACTAGACAGGTATTACCAGTGAGTTTAGTGTCTCATAGTTTGCACAAATTAATTTTTCTAATGTCATAAAATTGAAAGAGCTGCCTCTGTATTAAGTGAACCTGATTTGGTTGGAAGCTGCTGACCATCCACTCAAGATTCCGATCTCCCCACCTCTCTAACCAAGTAAGGCACTTCCTGTAAAGAATTCTATCACAGACTGACTCGTTTCTGCTACAGAGGCTAAAAGGGTTAGAAACACATGAGAAAATCACCTTTTTGCTTAAAGTGAGGCAAGGAAGGTCTCTTGGAGAATGTGGCCCTTGAAGTGGATCTGAAAAAAAAATAGGTAGTGCTGTAGCTTGTTCTGACTTGTGGAAATGTAGTCCTTGGCATAAGTCCTTAAAAGGTGAGACAGGTGGGACCTTTAAAAGGCGATTAAGTAAGAAGGGCATGGCCCTCATGAGTGGACTAATCCATTCATCAGTTAATAGATGAATGGGGGACCAGGTTATTTATCCCCAAAGACCTGTTATAAAAGGCACTTCAGCTGTCTTTTGGATGTGTCCTGTTATGGTTTGTGCCTAGATGTCCCCCCAAAGCCTCAGACAGTCATGGGGTGCAGGCTTTTCATAGGAAACTGAATCTAGAGTTTGTGATTGATTCTTGGTTCAATGCTGGGATTATGGCTTCCCTAGAGTCGGTAGCCTGCATACAATATAAGGGACAGAAAGAGTCTTGTCTTCCCTCAATTGATGCTTTTGCTGTCTTCGGCTTTTTCTTTCTTCCATTGCCATGAACTGTTGCCCTTCTGCCATGTACCACCCTGTCTTGGAGCCAGCCAGTTTTGAACTGAAGCTTTCACAAAATGTGAAATAAACTTTCTCTCCTCTAACTTTGGGTGTCAGGTATTTTGTCTCAGCAACAAGAAAAATAACTAAAACATGCCCCTGTGGCCCTGTCCATTCTTGAGGGTCTGCAGAATTTCCTATAAGCAAGAAAGCTCTCACCAGATGTGGCCCTTCGACTTCTAACCTCTCATCTTCCAAAGCTGAACTCAGTCAGCCTTAATTCTGACCTTGGCTATGGCATTCAGTTATCATAACAGAAAACCTACAAAGAGAGGTGGAAGATAGACTTGGGAGAGGAGCTTAGTTCCAGAGAACAGAGTGGAGTCCAGAGATGATGGAGTGGGGGTGGTTTCAGATCGGACATCTTAAGCAGCAGGGAGGCAGGGACTTGGGTGACGTGGGGGAAGGAATTGGAGTAGTGACAAAGGGAGGATGGAAGAAACAAGAGGGTTTAGGAAGTCCTGCCTTTGGGTGGTTCTATGGGGGAAGAGCAGAGGTTGACTGATGGGATTCATGAACAGATGCAGATAGGACTGATGGAGCCAGGAACTGGGGACAGAAGTCCAGGGATCCCTGTTCCTGGTCAGAGGCCTTGGATGGTCCAGACCTCTTGTTGTTCCTTCTGCAATTTTCAGTCACCATCTGGGCTCTCCCTTCCAGAGCTTTCCTCCTGTGCTGTGAAACAGGCAGTTTTCTGGAGTTGTCAGAGGTAGATGAATTGTGGCTATGGAGTTTCAGCCTTTGATGGAAATGCTGGGACCGGGAGAGTTTCAGATTTCAAATTTGCTTTTATTTTGGAATATTTGCATTTACATAATGAGATATCTTGGGGATGGAACCCAAGTCTAAACATGAAACTCATTCATGCTTTTTATTCTCTTTATGTACAGAGCCTAAAGGCAATTTCATATAATATTTATAATAATTTCATGCACAAAATGAAGTTTGCATATGTGGAGCCTTTAGACCTCCCCTGTTTCCCTTCCATGTCATGATGTTGGTGCTGAAGAAGTTTCTGAGTTTGGAGCATTTTGGATTGCTGGTTTTCAGGTTAGGCTCAATTTGTGTTATCATTTCTGCTAATCAGATGGAAAGAATTTAAAAGAACCTAATGTGGAAGTGTGGAGAGGTCTCCTGGTGGGGTTCTAGAAACCCAGAGCTTTCTCACTTTCTGTGCCCTCATGGTTGATGTGACTCTTTTCTCTCTCCTTGTAAAGGAGTAAAGTTGGACAGAGTGGTCACCAGAGGCCATTCATTTCTGGAGTGTCTGTGTCTTGTCTACCTGGCAGAGAGGGCAACTTGACTACCCTACACTGCCTGACCGAAGCCGACTGCTTCATCCAAACCAGCCAGGGTTTTGCATCTAGCACTAGACCATTTTAAAAACAAGCAGCCTGCTTGTAAGGCTCTGGATTGCTTGATTCACCTTGACCTCATGTCTGCAGTTTGCATTTTTAGGAAGAAACACCTCCCCAAAGCCCAGGCAGAGGAAGGAGCTGGTACAAAGATGGAAACATGCTAAGCTGAAAGGGAGACAGGCCTTTGAACTTGAGAATCAGAGCCCAGTCTGACCTCTGGATTTGTACATTCTGGTGTATGTGGAATTGACAAGAGCTTGACTCATCCTTCTTCTTTTTATTTTCCCAATGAAAAGTTTCCTCAAAGAAATCCTCCTAGAGGAAATGATGGCATAATTGCAACCTTGTTCTGTTGTTGCAATGCTTCCCAGCTGCTCTTACTATTTATTCCTCCCTCAGGACCTGCTTCCTTTCCAGGAGAAGAGGGTGTTTAACAACAAAGTTGCTGAGAAAGGTCATTTCTAGGGTCAGGGCCTCACAGTCTGCCTTGAGAGGGCCTTTTGGAAGCCCCAGTCCTGAAGCATGGTGACAGTTCTGGATTCGCTGGTACAGGAGAGGACTCTACTAACTAATTTACCCCTTGGTCACTGGTGAAGACTTCTCAGGGCTTTTGGCCCCTGCTCTCTCTTTATTTCTCGCCCCCAGGATTGTTAACTACGGTGTTTAAGTCAAATGTCTTTGAAACAAAATTTTTCCTGGATTTCCCCAGCAGCTGTGAGACAAGTCAAGGTTACCTTGAATGGAATGCAGAGGGAGAATCTATCAAGATGTGAGTCACCAGCGTGATGTCATCTGACTCTCAGTCCGATTCCATTAATTTTGACGGTGCGAGCACACAGCATACCAGGAGAAAGTGAAACATTCAGCGACAGAGGCGAACACACCCCCCCATCAATGAGCACAGGTGGACAGACGCACGCGCTCTTGCTGGTCTGCTGTGTACAGGTGGCAGGTGGGAGATACCATCATTAGTAGCACAAGTGGATGTGAGGAGGTGGCTTTTTTGAGCAACGTTAATGAGGCTGACCTTCGGGTGGGGATGTGCAGACAGCACGGAGCAGAAAGAAACAAGAGACCTTGGTGCCCCTTTCACGGAAAGGCGTGACAGGGCTTACACAATGAGCTTAATTATGCATTGCTCTATCGCTTCCAGTGTGTTCCCTGCACTTGAGGCTGCCTTTCCCGGTTGTGTCCAGCCTCTCTGCAGCACACTTTAAACCAGACTGGCCTCCAGCTATGGCTTTTGGAAGCTAGATACATAGGTCACTGTAAGGGCTGCTTCTCTTGGTCTGCTTCCTTGGCATTATCTGGATCCTTTCAGTTCGGAGGCAAGATGAATCTGCTGTCCACTGGGTCTTCATGGTGCATGTTTCTGACCATGAAGCCACCAAGGCAGCTAGCACTGTGGCAATTAAAGCACAAGGTCCAAGCCAGGCGTGAGTCTTGGTGCTTCTGTGGTCCCCAGTTTCTTTTCCTAAAAATGGGTATAAGAAAACTTACTCAGCCTATAGTGTGGCCACAGATGGTTGCATGGATTGGGCACTACATAACTCAAGGACTGTCAGGCTGTGTGGGCAATAAAGTCCTGGGGCCGTGCAGAGTGGTGGCTCTGCTTACCTGTTCCAGAGCTGATGATGGGGTTATATGTGATTTCCATTGCTCCTTGTTTTTGCTGCTTGTTCTGAGACCTAAAGTTTCCAAGAAGGAAAGAGGTGGAGAAGTCACTGGCGATGGTGGCTTTGCTGAGGCTGCAGTGCTGTGTGGGAAAAGCTTACATACGGGAGGGTTTGGAGGGGCAGCTCACTGAGCAGTGAGGTGACCTTAGCTCGAGTGGAGAGAACTAAACAAACCAACCATAGGAAGAACAGGCACAGTCCATGTCTGCCCAGCCGATGGACCAGGTGAAGTTGTCTTCCTGTCACACACCATTACCCGTGGTTAACTGAGGCCAGAGCACTGAGGATGCATGAGATTCCTGGTACTCATTTTGGCCCTGAGTTTTCATCTCAATCCCTTCAATCACTCCTAAGTCTTCTGCAGCTACTAACAAGGGCAGTAAACTGAGGGGTGTCCACTGACTGGTGCAGAACAGAGCCGACTGTGGCTGGAGGCAGGAGTGGCACTGGACTCAGGCCTGGCAGAGCCCTGTGGTGATTTTCTACCAGAGTGAGCCTAGAGGGTTCCCTGGGGTGTGTGGCATGGGGAGTCAGACATTCTAGGAAGGAAGAAGAGCCTAGGGATGTTTGGCCCTGGAGGAGCAACTCCTCCTGGAGGAGAAGCCATGTGTCCCCAGCAAGCCTTGCAATAGAATTATCCCTGGAGTGTTTGAAACATTGGCTCCCCAGGGCCCATTCTCAGAAACTTCAATTGAACAAACTCAGAGTGAAGCACTTGCATTGTAGTTTTTAAAAAATCAGCGTTTAATTTTTAGGATAATTTTAGAGTTGCAGAAAAGCTGCCAAGACAACTTGTATTTTAATCCTTTTTAAATTGGGAAGTAGAAAGCTCACGTAGTGAAGTGCTCCCCCACCAAAAAAGGGATAGCTTGGTGATTTATCACAAAGCAAACACCTGCATGGCAGCAGAATCACCAGGTGGACATTTGGTGGGGCTCTACGGTGCCCTCCCCTCCCTGAGCTGCTCTCCTAAGCCAGCAGCTCCAGAGCAGTTGTGGTCTAACTTCTCTATCCTGAGTATTTAGTTTCATTTTGTCTGTTTTTGAACTTGATAGGGAATATAATACTAAAATAGGCATTCTGGGTCTGGCTTCTTTCTCTGCATAAAGTTCACCTGTGCTACTGCGTGTAGTTACAGTTTGTTCTTGTTTATTGCTCGCCTCAGTACACTGTGCTACTCAGCAAAGCAGTCACTAGGCCTATGTGACTGTTTAAACAAAAATGAATTAAAATTAAGTAAAATGGAAAATTGAGTTCCTCTTTTTTATGGCCAAATGTGCTCAAAAGACACATGTGATGGGCGGCTACTCTACTGAGCACTGAAGAACAGAATATTTCCATCACCACAGAAAATTCTTTGGGAGAGCTCTGCCAAGAGAAAGTTCTGCTTTGTAAATAGATCGAAATTTGACCTTTCTACTTGCCATTGTTTGACTATGGTTCATTCTCCAAAGGTTCACAGGCTGGAAGTTTGGTGCCTTCAGCAATTACTTTGGGAGGTGGTGGACCTTTAATGAGTGGGGTCAAACTGTAGGCGAGTAGGTCATGGGGCAGCGGCTGAGTACGAGATGAATGCAGTTCTTATAAAGCTGGACTAGGTCTCTTGAGAATTGATCATCATAAAGCAAAGCCACCCAGTGTGGTTGGTCTCTTCAGCAGATGGCTGTTTCCCTTTCCACATACCTACCATGTTGTGATGCAGCCAGATCCCATGCCCTGCTGTTGGAACTTCCAGCAAACAGAACCATTGGCCAAACAACCTCTTTCTGAACACACTAGCCAGCCTCAGGCATTCTGTTTTAGCAATGCAAAGCAGACTAAGACATTATTGTTGAGGACATTTTGGTTGTGGGCAGTTTTTGACTATCGTGATTAATGCTGCTGAGAATGTGTTTGAATTGGCCTCCTGATGCACCTAGGAGTGGGATCCTAGAGCCATCTATTCAACATGAGCATGTGTTCATCTGCAGATAATGTTGCAGTGTTTACTTAAGTACTGTACTGTAGTCACACTTAAACA
Organism: Hydrochoerus hydrochaeris; assembly: GCA_004027455.1. Lineage (NCBI taxonomy): Eukaryota > Metazoa > Chordata > Mammalia > Rodentia > Hydrochaeridae > Hydrochoerus > Hydrochoerus hydrochaeris. The sequence continues at coordinate 6,959 of PVLA01015293.1, read as the reverse complement.
TCTCAGGTAATTCTGAATATCACCCAACTTTGGGAATCACTGTTTGACTTCTCTAGGGAGGGGGTTTTGTTTATATAAGAAAGAAGTTTCTAATGAATCAAACTGGCTAAAAAAACACCTCATCAGGTAGTGTATGTCCTGCCTGTGGAGGTATCCAAAGTGGTGCTGCACAGCCATCTGATATCAGCAGCTCTGAAAAGAACCAGTGGACTGATAAGTAGTCCCCCTGAATGATGTGTGAAGTCCTTTCCAGCTGTCAGAGATGCTGATTCTCTCCCTCTTTGTGGCTGTTTGGATGGATATATGCTGGCCAGAGAAATTCTTCCTAGTTAGGTAGCAGAAGAGGGAGAAGACAATGCCAAAGACCCGGATTAAACACAAATTGGATCGTTAGTCCCTGAATAATTGAGTTAGTTGTCCTCATGATCAATGAATGGCCCCATACTCACTCCAGCCCAATGTTCCTGCTTGAGCTCTTGGGCTAATAGGAATCATGACTTCTTCAATGTCACCCTCTGCAGACATTTATATGTCCTCCTTATTTCTGTTGTAATGGCTTTATTGGATATGTGCCTATTACTGTAAGTCTCAAATCATTTTTGGAAGCAGGTGTGGTGTAAGTCATAACATTGTAAAAACACCCTCCCTCCTGGCAGTATGTTTTCACCTGTCTTTCTATGCCTCTCTCTCTCTACTTGTTCTCCCTGCTTGGTTTCCCTGGAATTCCCTTCTACCCTCAGGAGCTTCGGTAATGATATTACTCCAGGTCACAAGAGAAATAATCCTTCTGCCCAAGCATTTGAAAGGCTGCCCTTTGAGGTAGAACAGCTTCTTTTTAACTCACTTGCACACTGATTGTTTCTTGTAAGAATGCTGATAAGGGATTTGGGAAAAGGTCTTAAATCTCACTGGGTATATGTGAGTGATGAGATTTCAAAGGGGAAATGAGAAATTGGTAGATTTGATAACCTGAGTCCATGCTGGAGCCACATAGGGCAACTCTTTTTTTTTCTTTACCACTGAGTTCAGGACAGCACCCTGCTCTGGACCTCCACCTGGCTCACAGGTAAACTTACTGCTATTTTCCTAGTCAGACCCACCTAATTAGGATCCTAAATAACTTATAATTGCAGCTATAACTGGGCCCACACAGAGATGGGAATGTGGTGGGACAGGGTGGTGACATCAATCACCCCAGCTCTTCGAGATCTCATGATGGAACATGAGGTCTTAGCCACATCATTTTTGGGTGGAAGGGACCAATTGAGTCATCAGAGAGAGAACTCCAGAAAGAAATCCTTGGGCCTTCTGGAGAGGCCTGGATCTCATTCTTTATGTCATTGGTTTCATTTTGGCTTTGTTTTCTGCTTTTGGCTTTTAAATTCATTACAAGGATACAGGCAGAAGCTGTGAGAGGCCTGAGAAGGTAGCACGGTCAGCCCTAGTGCCCATCTGCTTTTCTGTCCATGGCTTTAGCCTGTCAACTCTCTGTATTGGTCAATAAATTCACTGAAACCTCAGAAACAAAAACAATCAAAGGGGTTGTCTGAAGAATGCCGTCCGTCCCAAGAGACATGCCTGGCTTAATTAGCTGGTACCCACAGGATGTTCTGAAAATGAGAAATGCCCAGGATTATTATCTATCAAATGTCATATACAAATGTGCTCATGTTCCCATTATGGATGTGTGTGTTGCAAACTTGTTCAACCGAGTGTGACCCGTTGGGTGGTTTTAATTACAAATATCAATAAAATTGGCTGATATTTATGGGTGCAGACCCTTCAGATCAGGGGAAAGGAAGCTAATTGTGTAAGACAGTGGTGTGATTGAACTCCAGGGGAGACGTGAGCTCCCGCTAGCTGGGTGCGATGTTGAGACAGCCCTAGTCTCCCTGTGTTAATTAAATGTGATGAAATGAATATTAACTTGTAGAAAGAGTCAGAGTCACAGACTGGGTGGGGTGGGGCTGAGGATTATGTGGGTAGGACTCAAGGGCAGTATATTGCCTTGCAGAAAAGCAAACCTTAGCATAAGTGGTTCTCAACTTTGACTGTAAGTAGCATCACCTGGGGGGCTTCTCAAGCCTAAGAATGCCTGGACCACACTGCGAGGGCTGTTTCTGAGATGGGGGCTGTTTGTGTTATTCTCATGACTAGACAGGGCTGAGCACCACTGATGAAGGAAGTTCATGCTTTTGGAGTCAGACAAATGGGGCTTCGAACCACATATGTGTCCTTGAGCCTACTCTAGACTTTTGTCTTTTTTTTTTTTGTCTGTAAAAATGAACTGGATCAAAGGTACACGGTGCCTGTGTGAGGGTGAAGCGAGGTCACATGTGTGCAAGGGCTTGGTGTCCAGTGAGTGCTGGAAAAAGTTTGCTTCCCTTCCTTGCTAACCTTCAGGGGTATGTGAGTTGATAAATTTGGAGGATAATGGAAAGTGAGCCAAAGTGAGAACTTCTCTGAACACTGATAAGGTGGCTGGTGAGGAGAATCGTTCTTTCCCTTCATCCTCCACAGGAGCCATGCAGAGGTAAGTGGTGCCAGGCTCGGCCTTAGAGTGAGAGGTGGGAGGATCCCCCGTGGGCTTTCCATCCTGCCCGCCGCCCTCCGCACACCTTGGGCCCTTCCGCTCTGCGGACCCTTGCCTTCTGCTGCACTGGTGGACAGCCCTCACTTTTGCTTATTTATCAGTTTACTTGTCCTGTGGTCCAGTGGAAGAGACCGTGCCCACAGACATTGGGAGAAATGGTGTGATATGGAGCTTTGGCCTTGATTTTTGGTTCCTTCTATCTTGGCAATAGAGGAGACTTCAATTTTACAGATACTCAGATATTCTTTGCTTGGAAACCCACACAGTACAGCCAAACCAGGGTTCTCCAAAGCTCCCCACTGGAATCTCCCTCTCTCGTTGTACATTGCCCATGTTGTACTTTTGTCTGTCACTTACTACCTCTAACAGCCTAGGCCGCCATGCATCCCTGGCCTGCCTTGCTTTGAAGAAAAGATGGCGGTGGTGATGGAGCCCACAGCGTGCATCCCATGTGGCCCTGCTGGGTAGGCGGCAGTGTCTCCGTCTCATTCCCATGTTAGACGCAGTGCTGACAAGGGCTGGGCAGAGGTGGAATTGCAGTGATCTTGGTATCAGGGCTCACATGAGCCTGAAGTTTATCCCTGTCGTTTACTGGCTTTGCCTTCCTAGGAGAGTCATTTGAATTCTGTAAGCCTCTGTTTACTCATTAATTAAAATGAGGAAATAATTCCTATTTCTTAGGGCTGATGCGAGGATTAGTTTGATACATATTTATGAAAAGCCTGGCAAAGAATGTTTTCATAGATGCCTGCAAAGTGATTCAATGAATTGATATAAACTAACTGGCATGGATGTTAAAAAATAGCTCTCACCTTCCAGTTAGAAATTACATTGGGGGGTTGGTGATGGTAAAAATATATATTTTGAGATGTTTAAAATGTAAAATAAGAGTCTACAGGAAAGAAGAAAATGAACTTCCTGAGTAACGATAACGAAGCCTGTGCCATTATCGTTTCTAATTACATCCTTGATGCAAATCCATGAAGTGGAGATTATTTTTTCAGAAAGACAAGGTTCTATCCATTGTTCTGCCACTGAGTGAGGGGATCTTGGGGAAATTGTTGACCAGCTCCAAACCTCAGTTTGCTGATGCATACAATGGGTTTTCCCTCCTCTGCCATGTGGGCCACATCCATACGGGAGCAAGAACGAAGCACAGGTGAGAATGTGTGGCATGTGGCTGGGATTCCACAAAGGACAGGTGTAAACATGACTTTCATTATGCTGACACACATCCCATGAGCACCACGTTAGATTCTCACATCCATAGTTAGCAAGACTAAAGCTGGATTTGAGTCCTACTGAGTCTGTGCAGAGTATAACTTTCTTCCTCTGTGTAACCTGGCATTGAACAGATGATCTTAGCCCAGATCATAGCATCACTGAACAGGACCTTGCCACAGCATTTGAATCTCTTCCTTTCAAAGTTCCTTAGATGCCACCACACCAGCCCCCTCAACCCCTTGCTGCCCAGCACTGGGCTTTGCTCCTCCTGGCCACCCCCCACCCAACACCATTTCCCTTATCAACCTGCAGATCACTTCTCATTTGTCATCTTTATTGGCTTTTAATCTTCCATCAGTTTAGTGCTGGATTTAAGAGTAGGATTAGGGGGGGAGTTTAATTGGATGATCCTCCATGGCCTCTTGAACATCAGATTCAATAAAAGTTTATGAAAAGATAAAATCGCAAAGGGTTTTATAGCCCCCAGACAGAGCAAGAGGCTGGTGCAAGAACAAGGTAACTGTTTTTCAACCTCATATAATCCGTGTTTCGACTTGATTAAATGAGGAAGTTAGTTTTCTGTCTCTCTCTCCTTCCCTCCGTCTCTTTGCTTGGGTGATGTTGTCCTTTTCTGCCTGGTGTAAGCAAGGAGCCACTTTGTGCAAGTGCTCTCCTCTCTCACTTTGATTCCTGCTGACAGGAAGACTAATGAAACCTAGGTGCACCGGAAAATAACATTTATTTCACACAGAAATATGCTGAACCACCACCAAAGGTGGCTGAGGCAATGCACTGGAAAGGAAAGAGGCCAGGCTGCAGGAGGAAAACACAGTCCAGGGTCAGAGGGAGAAAAAGGTGCTCCTCAGCCCTGAATTCCCACCCGTCTTGATCCAAGTCTCCCAACTTCCACTTTCAATGGGTGCTGTATCGCTTGCCCTATGTATGGTCCAGATAACCAAAGAGTGAGTGAGAGCCAGGCTGGGCTGCTGTCCCTTGTGAATCCGCTCATTTATTAATAAATGAACCCTTACCGTGTGTCTCCTATGCTTTCTGTGCTAATCACAGGAGACAGAAGGAGGAATGAGGGCCTGCCCTGCTCTCGGGAGAGCAGAATCTGTGGAGGATGTAGATAGTTTGGGAGGAAGCTTTTCTGTAGGCAGCCACTGCTGTGGTCTGAGGGAAGGTCTTTGATGGGTTTGCAGTAGGTATGAGTGTGATTCTGCAGCAGTCTGGCTGTGAGACCTGGGAGGAGGACGTGTTCTGTGTGAGGAAGGGAGAAGAATTTGGATTTGTGGGTAGTAAGCTGGTGGGCATGAAATGGAAGATGGAAGCAGGGAATAGGGAAGGGAGAGGAAGAGGTTGAAAGAGGAACCAATGATGTGTGTTAATTTGAAGTCTCCCTGGAGCAAAAATGATGGGAGAAAAATTTCTCGGTGTGCGCAGCCTAAGGGTGCTTAAACAGAGGGTACATGGGCTGGCGATGTGGTTCAGTGGTAGGGAAGACATGGAGCACATGTGAGGGCCCAGATTGGATCCCCAAAACACAAACACATGTGCGCACACACACACACACACACACACACACACACACACAACCAAGTCTTCAATCATCACCAGTACTTTGGGCAAATATTAATTAATTAATTAATTAATTTAAGGCATCAAGGAAAGTTCAGAATTCCTGGTGACCAATAGAGTTCCCTTTCCAGGAATTCATAGTATTCTGAAAGCAGGCTTTGGATTTCCACTGGCCATGAGTTGGGGTCCAAGCCAATCTTAAGGGAACCGTGGAGACTGTGAGTGATATACACACTTGTATTGAATAGAAGGCATACTAGAACAAGGTAGAGCTAGATAGAGTCTACTGATGGGAATGACTGTTCCACCAGGGACAGGAGATATGGTGGGCTCTAGAGAAAGCTTTATGGGCTATAGGGGAGGGGTTAGGCCTTGAAGGATGGCCGAGAGTTCTCTAGATGATTGGATGGGGATAGAATAGGGCATCTCAAAAAGAGGAGAGAGTGAGGAGACAGCCATGGAGGCGAGTTGCCCAAGGGGAGAATTGAGGGTAGATGTTAGCTACTGGGGCAGAGGTGTTGATGGTGGTGGTGATTGTCATGGTGGTGTAGATTGTGGTGCAGTCCAAGAAAGACCTCTGACACCAAGCAAAAGGTCTGGTCCATTTGAGGCTGGCAAGGACACTGCAGAGCTTCACTCACAGGAGCACTGGAATAACATGTTCATTTCAGAGCAGTCACACTGCCTCAGAGTAGAGGATGCACTGGGGGTGGTGAGACTGGAGTCAGAGGGACCAGTTAGGGCTAACAGCATAGAGGACACAAGACAGGCTTGAAGACAGATGGTCATAGTATGTGGTAGAGGGATGTGCTGGAGGCATGTTCTGAGCAGAAAATGGGAAAAACTTTGCAACTGGACAAGTGGGGGGATGGTAGAAAGAGAAAGAGCTTTATTACCCTGAGGTCTCTGAATTAGGCAGTGAGTTGCGCATTCTCTGGATGATAAGTTGTACATTCTTGGTGTGGATGTGTTGAGATTTAAACATTTGTGACATAGGCAGATGTGCTTGGAGACACATGAGTGCATGAGATGATTTGAGGAAAATGTACCCAGTGGTGTAAAGGAAGAGAAGAGAGGAGGGCAAGAAGGCAAGGAAAAGGAGCCATGCCTGTGGGATCTCTGACAGGTTTCCAGGACTTCATCTGCTCTCACTACCTGGGGTAGGGCCTTTACTTGTGAGCAGGGAGGGAGGATGGATCTATATATTGGCAGTTCTATGGGGCATGGGTTGGTGTTGTGGGCCTCTTGCTTCTGATGGCCAGCTGGGTTTGTGCTAGTCCTGAGCAGAGTCCTGTGACAGCATGGTGCTACCATATGGGACAGTTATTTGGTTTGGAAGCCAGATGTTCCATTGGAATCCTTAGAGTAGGGTGACCCTAGCCTTGTAGAACTTTATATGACCTTTAAAGGAAAAAGGTACAAAAATGTGCATATGAATTTGAATACTGGATTTTGGAAGGGACTATTGAGGTCTCTGAGGCTTAAGCTTCCTTAGTTTCATGATAAATTCCTTTATGGAGAGACTTCTGGAGAGCCCAGGAAAGCATGTGTGTAGTGTGTGTGT
>PVLA01015292.1:0-26044 GCA_004027455.1 Hydrochoerus hydrochaeris | reverse complement strand
CACACTTGTTGCCACTGAACCTTTGTTAGATAGAGCAATCTGTGGAGCTTTCACTCTCCTATGAAGAAATGCTGAATTGTACCTCTCTAGGGATAGATGGAACCCCTTTTCAATTTTAAACAAAAAGAGATAGATCTTTTAGAATTTGGGAGAAGAGTAACTTTTTCCAAATTCTAAGACTGTAACTTAGTGACTATAAGAAACCTGACTTGTATAAGTTTTTCCACCCTGCTGGTTGCAGTGTTGCTCCCAAACTAAGACTGAATTCTTCAGCAAGGAGACAGACAAACCCATCGAGTGGAACAGGGTTAGAAGGAGGGATCACAACCTCACTCCATGAATATAGGACTCAAGGCCTTCATCCCTATCACACAGTGCTGGGCCCTGAACTCCTTAGAATGGCTTTTTATCTCCCCTTCCATTTATTCTGTAAATAAAATTTAACATTTCTTTGCACAGTTGTTTGATTCCTGTTCCTTCTTCTACATCTGACAGTCAAAAGTCTGGGAAAATTTGTGGGTGGCCTGGTGACTCCTTGCCCACCCGTGTGCTGGATACCCCAAATTTCTATTGGTGCTAAGCAGTTTAGGGTATTGGAGAAGAAAAATATCCACAACTTGGGCACTTGGACTAAAGGAATTACCTGTGATGCTTCTCTTTGTTCCCTTTGCCATGGCTGAGGGACACTGGCATGCATTCTAACCACTAGTCTGCACATCCCAGCAGTGATAGTGCAAGAAATTGCCTGCCTCTGAAGGAGAAGACCAGTCTTCAGGTTCCTGGATTAAAGGGAATGAAAATTCCTCACCTTTAAGAAAATGGAAAAGAAAAAGAAAAACATTTCATATTCATTTTGTGTTTTCCACAAGAATTAATGCTCAAGAAAAACAAATTTAGTCTTTTCAACTGTTGCAGTGCAAGATGTTACTAACAATGCCTCCTTATTGAACAGCATTCAAAAGAATCCCCACGCTTTTAGCAATTAGTACTTTTAAAAATAAAATATACATTATTTTCCTCCCTTGAAAGTGAGGCATGAAGGAAAAAAATAAGAATTCAGAGATTTTATCTGGTAGGTGAGTGGTCTGACAAATTTACCTTTAATAAAAATCAGTATTGTTGTTTGTTTGGAAACACTGAATGTTTCAAAGCTCAAGGGCATGTAAAGGCATGGGAGAGTAGGACCCCACTTGTGTTGCTCAGGTCTGTAGTGAAACAAAGTTATGTAACCATGACTCAGCACATGTGCTTTAATGGCATTCTCTGACAATGTAAATGTTAGATAACAACCTGTATAAATACTAAAGGGGCAGGCTTACCCTCTGGTTCTTCTGCTATACAATTCCCCATGCTTCCTAATGTTGCTGATTAAATGCACACATGTTTTCTTGGGCATTGCAATGTCACTCACACAAATCTCTTTTGGGCTCCACAAGCAAGATTATAGTAGAGAATACTGAAAAAAATTTCACTCTGTGTTCCTTTTTTTTTACATTACATGAACTATGGTTCTTAAATATATTGGGAAATATTTTTTGGCATTCCCCCAATTTTATTTCTTTTCCATTCTCTTTTTCCTTTTCTTTAAAACAAAACAAAAAAAAAACACAAAAGTAAACCAGAAAGAAGAAAAAGAGAAATTTTACCATTAAATGCTTTGAGAAAAATATCATGGTCAAGATTCTTCAGCTGATTCAAACAGTGGAACAAGCCAGCTATGAGAGAGGACTTAGGCCTGCATGGCTGCAAGGGCGTACCAACTCCCTGGCCTTAGCTCTGGGGAGTTTGTGACATCACTCCTGGTGCTGGGGTGCCTACCCAGACCCCTAGAACACTGGACTAGCCTGCAGAGGTTTCCCGGGCTTGAGTGGACCATGCCCAGCTACCTTTACTCAACCAGGGGAACTTGCCCAGCTCCAAGGGCAGGTATGCCAACTCAGCTACAAGCAGCATTCCAGCTGCAAGGAGGCTGCAAGGGCACAGGAAGTCTCAGCTAACTGGTATTAGCTCGGGGTAGTTTGAGACATCACTCCCGGTGCTGGGGTGCCAGCCTAAACCCCTAGGGCACTGGACTAGCCTTCAGAGATTTTGCGCGCTTGAGTTGACCACACACAGTGATCTTTATTCAACCAGGGGAACAGGCCTGCTCTGAGGGCAGGGAGGCCCACTCCACTGCAAGCAGAGTTCCAGCTCAAGAGGCAGTAAGGACACAGGAAGTCCAAGCTCAATGGCATTAACTCAGGGAAGTGTGGTACAACAATCCTAGTGCTGGGGTGCCCACCCAGCCCCCCAGGTCACTGGATTAGCTTGGAAAGGTTTCACAGGCTTGAGTGAACTATGCCCAGTGACTTTATTCAAACAGGGGAACAAGTAGGCACTGAGTAGGGAGGTGAGCCTTCATGGTGTTGAGCACAAGTTCCAGCTCACTGGATCTGGCCAAGGAGAGTTTGGGACACTGCTCCTGGTGCTTGGGTGCCCACCCAGCCCCCTATGACACTGAATGGGACTTGAAAACTACATGGGCTTGAGAGGGCCATGCCCAGTGAACTTCATTCAAACAGGGGAGCCAAGATCCATGAGTCCCAGGAGCTGAGGTGCAGGAGGTGATTCCCAACATTCTCAGGGAAAGTTTTGGAACATCACTTGAAACAGAAATATAGGAAAATGCCAAAATGAAAGACAAAAATGCAATCTCAAAACTCTAGCCCATCCCAAGAAAGCCTGGAAGCAACATACATAGAAGAAAATACTAGTCATATACCTGAAGTACCTGAAATGATATCAACTGAAATAAAGAAGCAAGTACAGGAAGCTATAAAGCAACTCAAATTAGAAATAATCTCACAGGTAAAATAAGAAATGATAAAAGTAGAAAAAGAAATAGTGAATGCATCTAAAGAAGACACAGCTAAAATATTAGAGGAAAAAAGCAAACAGATAGAATGCCTGAATGAACAGTATATGAAAGAAACAGAATATGTAAAGCAGATTCAAAGAGATATACAGGAAATCAAAAAGTCTATTTTAAGCTGCCAAAACCACTTCAATGAAGGGGAAGATAGAATTTCAGGCCTTCAAGATAAGATTGCAGCTGGTGAAGAGGAAAGGAAAGATATTTTAAAAACAACAAGGAATCAGGCAATAACAACTCAACAGGTGCAAGATGATGCAAAGAAAATAACATAAGATTAATAGGGGTAAATGAAAAAGGAAGGGACAACACAAATGATATTGAGGCTATTTAAAAAAGAAATAGCTGAAAAATTCCCAAACATGAGAATGGAAACTGACATTCAGATTAGTGAAGCATGTTGAATTCCAAACAGTCATAATCAAAATAAAACTACACCCAGACATGTAATAATCACCATCCCAGAAGTCCAACATTAGAACAGAATATTAAAAGCTGCTAGAGAGAAAAGACCCATCACCTATAAAGGAAGACATATCAGATTCACAGCAGACTTCTCAACACAAACAATGAAGTCAAGAACAGCATGGAGTGAAATATTTCAGATCCTTAAGGAAAATGACTTCCAACCCAGACTGATGTACCCTGCAAAAGTGTTCTTCAAAATGGATGGAGAAATAAAATACTTCATAACAAAGAACAGCTGAAGAACTGCATGATCACAAAACAAGCCCTGCCAAGAATACTCAAAGACATTCTAGATACACCTAGGAAAAAACCACTAAGGAAGACAGACAATTAAAGAGAAGGGAAAGATAAAGATTCAACAGCATAATTATAACATGTCAACAATAAACCAATATATAACAGTTATAACCATTAATGTAAATGGCCTCAATTCACCAATTAAAAGAAACAAACTGGCAGGATGAATCAAGAAACAATGTCCAACCATATGTCATCTACAAGAAACCTGTCTAACCCAAAAGGAAATTCATAGACTGAAAGTGCAAGGGTGGAAAACAATATTTCATGCAACAGGAACTCAAAAAAAAGCAGGGGTAGCTATTCTGTTTGCAGACAATGAGAACTTCAACTCAAGAAAGCTCCAAATAGATAAAGAAAACTTCAAGAGGAAGTTAGGGGAAAACTTCAAGAGGAAGAGATAACAATGTGAAATACATATGCACCAAATTCCAGAGCACCCAGCTATACAAAGCAAGTATTAATAGAAATGAAAAATCAAATAAGCAATAACACAATTATAACAGGAGACCTTAACACACCATTGACACAAAGGGACAGATCAATTAGGCAGAAAATCAGAAAGCAAATAACAGAACTGAATCATACCTGTGAACAAATGGACTTGATAGACGTATACAGAGTGTTCCATCCAACAACATCATAATATACATTCTTCTCAGCAGGACATGGGACATTCTCTAAAATAGACCATATACTAGCCCACAGAACATATTTAAGAAAATGCAAAAGAATTGAAACTATCCCATGCATGATATCGGATCATAGCGCCATGAAACAGGAAATTAATGATAAAAAAATTGCAAAAACCACAAAAACACATGGAAATTGAATACCATACAGGAGGCATCACAATCCCTGACTTGAAGTTATACTATAAATCTACCATAATAAAATCAACATGGTGCTGGAATGAAAACAGACCTGAAGATCAATGGAATAGACTAGAAGATACGACTACAAACACACTCAACCACCTTATCTTTGATAAAGGGGCCAATCATGTTCACTGGAAGAACAGTAGTCTCTTTAATGAATGGAGGTGGAAAAACTGGTTATCCATATGCCAAACACTAAAACTAGACTCATGCCTATCACCATGTACTACACTAAAATATAAAAGTATCAAAGATCTAAATATTAAAACAGAAACACTAAATTTGTTGGAAGACAAAACAGGTAAAAATCTTGAAGACCTAAGGGTAGGTAGAGAATTCTTTATAAAGAATTAAAAATAATCATATCTCTGAAATTCAAAGACCCAATCCAAAAATAAGCATCTGAGATCAACACACACCTCTAAGATGAAGAAATATGAATGGCAAATAAATACATGAAAAAATGTTCATCATCATTGGTCATTAGAGAAATGCAAATTAAAATCACACTGAGAATCCATCTCACTCCAGAAAGAATGGCCAGGATCAACAAAACTACCAACAACAAATGCTGGAGAGGCTGTGGGTAAAAGGAACACTTCTACACTATTGGTGGGAGTGTAGACTGATCCAACCACTGTGGATATCAGTCTGGAGATTCGTCAAAATGATGCGATTGGAAGTCTCATTTGACCCAGCTATTCAACTTTTAGGCATATTCCCAGAAGAATGGAAAACATCATACCACAGTGATATATATGTACCCATCTTTATAGCAGCACAATATGTAATAGCCAGATCTCAGAAACAACCTAAGTGCCCATCAACTGAGGAATGGATAAAAAAAATTGTGGTACTTTTACACATACACAATGAAGTAGTAGGCAGCTATAAAGAATGATCACATTGAGATATTTATAAATAAATGGATGCAACTTGAGACCATACTCATAATCAAAATAAATCAAACTCACATGTATAAATATCACATAATGCAAGAAAAGGTAAGAATACATAAAAATCTATGGTAATAAGAGATCCCCATTACACTGCTTTGAATTCTTGTAATGTTTTCATTCATTGGTTGAAATGGTTTTATTCTGTTTTATTTTACCTTATTATGTGTGATGGTATGAACACCTACTTTGAAGAAAAGAAGACAGTATGTCATCTGTTGCTGATTTAATATCATCTGGCTTCAAAGTTCTACCATGCTTTTGCTCTTTTATTACCATTGGTCCTATCATGTTGTGTCTTACTGGATTTTAATATGGGTAATAATATAAACAAGTTTTCTTGTGGAAAATGAGATACTAGAGTACCCATTGTTCGTTTCCTGTTACTTGGTTCAGAATGCCTTGTAATAGTTTCAGTCTCTTGAATGTTTTTTCTATTTTGTTATGTTTGATATTATTGTTTGTGAATCTATGCTCAACTATTTCAAAGAAAGAGATATTAAGGTAGCTATTTTTGATATCCAGTTGTCTTGTTGTGAAGTGCTGTGTTGCTTGCATTGATCTGCATTTTCCTGTCCTCTTTTGTTTTATTCTCGGTAAAATAAAAATAAAATTTTAAAAATATTCTTCAGCTGTCCTTGCCTAACTATCTCCTTGTAGGAGCCAGCTGAGATTTTTCTCATCAGCCCCTCTTCCTACAAGATAGATCATCCAAATGCTAATTGTTTTCTTTTTGGTAATATAAATAATTGATATTTTGTAAAAAAAATTTGCATATTAAAAGTGACTGATTTCTATCCATAACTCAAATTAATTAACAAAGAAAATAATGGACAAATCGAAAATTCCTGCTGGTGAAAGACAGGCAGCAGGTTAGATTAGTGCCTAAAATTATGAATGACCAGTGCAAGACTTCCCTGCTTTCTAGAGTACAAATAAGTGTCACAGTATCTTAGTTTCAAATGCTTTTGTAGAGTTGGAAGTTAAACCTAATGTACAAATTTACAGAAATTGTTTTAACTGCAAAGGTAAAGGGAAGCCAGGCAAGGTCTGCAGTTTAGGTGGCTGGAGAGGGGTCACTGTTATTTGGGGTCTAGACTGACTCTCTCCCAAGAGATGGAGATCAGCTGTTAAGGATAAACAGGTAGGCTGTCTAAGGCTGATCAACTCTTTAGGCTAGTGTCATTGTTCTGGAATCTTCATGAGTGAAGAGTGATCCAATCACTGGGAAAGCATTGTCTCTGTGTATAATGAGCCCAGTCACCTAGAATTCTGTATTTTAAACATTAAAAGCAAAAGATAATATTGAACATACCACTTGTTTGAATGATCATGCATAGAAAAATTATGACAGAAGATGAACAAGCATTTCTCATCTATTTCTGTCCTTTTAAGGAAACAAGCCACCAACTGCACTTGAAAAGCCTGCAATCACCTCATCAACCTATATGTGTCATCCAAACATGTCTGGATACCATTCTTGAGCTACAAGTGAACATATTCTGCTACATTTTTCAACACTTAAATGACTAAAACTAATAAACTAGTTTCCCAGCGTCTCCAGGTGTTAGTGATAGCAGTACAGGTATAAACACTAAAGCTGGAGGACAGATTCCTTTTCCTTCATTCAACTATAAATACAAAAGTCTTGATTATCTATGTGTAAGTTAACTGAGACAGTGAATCACCAACACTAGGGAGAGATGGTGTGGGGCACCAGAGGAGTTAGAGGTGTCTGACCACAATGAAAGCACCTGGAGCCTCTGGTCACCAGAATAGGCAGCTGATTTGGAGCTTTCTGGCCACTACAGAAGGCACCTGAGTCTGATTCATTATGTATATGAAACATTGAAGGTTTCTGCTTCTCTTCCTCTACCTTTTTACTGTTTACATTCTGCCAATTCCTGCTGCTATCATCCTATGACTTCAGTTGACATTGTAATATGACTTTTTATGAGGTGTATGCTATGTAATTCTTTTTTATATTCATTTATCTTTTACCCTAGAAACATAGAGTATTTTTGGCTGGTTTAACTGTAACAGCAGCCCCAGTGTAGGGGTAGAGTTAGAAACAGCAGTTTCCCATCATTCATCTGTTGTGCCAGAAGCCAGGCTTACCAAGCATTTCTGCAGAAATATATTACCTGGAAAGCTGTTCAAGTTTTCTAGGAAGACTGACATGTACTTCCATGGAAGGAGGAGCCTCCCAAGTGTACCAAGTAAAGGCATATATTAAATTTTCTGGATAGGGTAAATTTTCCTGCACCTTTTAATTGAAAATTGGAAATAATGTGCTAGAATTCTATTAGCTTAACTGCACCCTGGCATATATTAGTTACTGTGCATGCAGTGGCCCATTATTTGAAAAGGGAGTGTACAGAAGAAAACATATTTCACCTTACTCAGAACTATTTGTATTGTTAGTTTGCATAAGGAAATATCTTTAGAGATTGGAAATAAGATTTAGAGAATTGTAGTACAGCTAGTTGATCATATCTTAAAGAGCATTCAGAACATAAACATATTGAAGACAGGTCAGAAAATATGTATTTGGGTATTGTACTGATATGAAATTTAAAGCTTATGTTAGTTTTGGATATTAAAACTATGAAAAAATAGGGCTGATGATTTAGCTCAGTGGTGTACATGCTTATCTGGCAAGTGTGAGGTCGTGTGTATGATCCCAGGTATATATACACAAATATATCAGGTCTGCCAAAAGGCATAAAACTGTCATATTTTTTCATGCCGACATTAATATAGCAGAGCACGTAGAGATTGCTGAGAACACTATCAGCGATTAACGCACTAGTGGTTTTCTCTGTGGGTGAGCCTGTGTTATGGTTTGCATCTCGAGGCCCCCTTTAGCCCCTTGCAATCATAGAGGTGGGTTTCTAGATTTCATGAATGACTGATGGTCCAATGGTGTGTTTCTACCTCTGAGTGCTACATCCAAATGAGTGTGGACTGCTTAAAATATGAGTAACAGAAAGAGTCTTCTCTCTATGATCCTCTTCTTTTGCTGTTGTTGCTTGTGCTCTTTTCTGCTGCTGAGATCTATCTGATGCTACCTGCCATGTGTCACTCTGACTTGCAGACTGCTGATTATAGACTGAAAACTCCAAAGACACTAAGCTAAATAAATCTTTTCATCACTAATTTAGAATACCAGGTATTTTGTGTCAGCAGTGAGAGAAAAGTAGCCAACAGAGAATTTGCTACCAGGGGAAAGAGGTCTTTGTTATGACTGTACTGACCATGTGGTTCATCATCTTTTGGGAATGGCTTGTGGGGAGATTTTGGAAAGGTTTGAAGATGTTCTTTGAGTTATTAAAGCTGGATCACCTTATGTTATGTTCCATAGGAGATTCTGCTCAGAATACATAAGACTGGAATAGTGATAGAAATTCTGACATTAAAGGCCATGTTCAGGAACTTTGGCCACCAGACTTGAGTATTCATAGTGTTCATAGTACTTAATTCCTTTTGCCCTTAGTTGCGATTTTGAATTTGCAAAACTTGTAGAGTTTCGTCATTTTGTCATTCTCACATTGGCCCTGAGAAGGGGTTCAGAGTGTAAATCACCATCTTCCAGCTAGCCCTACCATCAGGGTTGCAATGATGGAGGCCCTGAGTCCCAACTCACCGTTTTTTAGACAGCACACTTGAGATGTATTAGAAGTTTTTATTATAGCTATGTCTTTTGAATTAATTTTATACTGTTTTATTTTCTTATATTGCTTTTTCATGCATAACTTTCACATTCAACATAGAGAATTTGCACCTGTGCATAAGATATCATAATTATTCTTTATGCCCGTTATTCTCCCCTCCCTTCATTCAAACTTCCCCACCCAATTACAATAGTTTCCATTTTATAATTCAATCATTTCTTCCTTTTCCTTCATCCTCCTCTTCTTTCCTTCCCAATTTCAAAGTATTCTTCTTGATTCTCAATATTTGTCCTCCACTCCATTTCTTATTTATACTTCCCATGCCTCCAACAAGAGAAACAATATGATATTTAAATTCCAATGTCCAACTTCAATGACTTAGTTTTTTTTTATTTAAAGAAACAAATAAAAAAAGTACAATATGGTAGAATAATACAGAATTTAAAAAAGAAAAACTAATGCTAAGAAATTGCCAGCAGATACATTCCATACTGTCCTCTTAGAAATAGTTGTTCAAGTTACCAAGTCAAAGTATAAAAAGTGGACAGGCACTCAAACATTGTGCAAAACAGATAGTTCAATGATCCAACAAAAATATAGTAAGATTGTCATCTATCTGATACACTTATGCATATAGTTATATCATTTAAATCACTTTCCTTCCCTTTCATTATTACAGTATCTATTATCCATTTTGGATCTTTTTTCTTTTTCTGTTTTTATTATTTTTGACACTACAGAGACAATGTGATATTTACTAATGGGTGTCTTGATTATTTCGCTTATAAGGATAGTCTCAATTTACCTACATTTACCTATAAAGACCTCTCTTTTAGCTGACTAATATTCCATTGTATAAAAATACCACATCTTTTTCATCTACTCTGTGGTTGATGGGCATTTTGATTGTTTCCAAAGTTTAGCTATCACAAGTTGTGCTACTATAAACATGGGTGCACATATATCACTGTGTCACTTAGTTTTTATCTCCATGTTCAGCCATTTTTCTACAAATGAGTCAAGATTCTTATCCTTGCTGGCACAATAGTATTCTGTTGTATAGACATACTTTCCATTTTCTTTACTGAATGCTTATTTTGTCTTTTCTTTTTTTAAAATTTTATTAATGATTAAAAAAGCAAAACAGAAAAAGAGGTAGAAACAATACAGAAATTTTGAAAAAAATGAACAGTAAGAAATTACTAGTTGATAAATTACATATTGTCTTCTTAGACATAGTTGTTGAAGTTACAAAGTTAAAGCATATAGAGTGGACATTCAAACAGTGAGGCTGCAAAGCAGTTCAATGATCCAACAACAACTTAGCAACATGGTTATCAATCCTATACACTGAAACATGAATGCAGCTATATTCTTTAGAGCACTTTCAGTTCCTCCTTTTACTTTTTAAATTTTTTTTAATTTAAAGAGAAAAGCATGTAAAAGGTAGAGACAATAAAGAATTTCAAAAAAAGATAAACAATAAGAAATCACTAGTTGATAAATCACATATTGTCCTCTTAGAAATAGTTGTTCAAGTTAAAAAATTAAAGCATACAAAGTAGACATTCAAACAGTGAGAATGTAAACATTTATGCATGCATGAACCTCTCTACATGTATTTCTATCTTTCTGTATTAAAGAGAAAAATAAAACTTAGCAAAACAAAACAAAACAAAACAAATTCCTATAAAAACATGAAACCAAAAAGTCATATAAAACCACAGGACAAGGTGATCTACAATGATTGCTGTGTTGTTTCTTATTATCTTCAATAGAATTGTCTATATCATCAGGCATAAATGAATATAGCAGTATAATTGAATATAGCAGTACATAACAATATTAGTAAAATTAAAACATTGTAGACAGTATAAAATTTCAAAGGCAGGTAATAATCAAACCAGAGTAGATAATCTAGAGAATCTTGTCATGTTAAGTGCCATGGCCTATACTCTCAGACTTGATACCATCAATCTTAAGAGCTTTGAATAAAATCTATCAATACAAAACAGTGACCTAACAAACCAGATTCGATTATGATCAGTCATGTTAAAACAGTGCAGGTTTTATGGACCTTTAGATTAACCTAATAGGAAATTAAGGATGATTACCATATTATACCCTGTTATTTTTGGGATTACTCTCTGTGCCCTCAAATCTAGCAGAGGTAGAATGACTGGAACAGAATATAATACACCTAAGTAGAGTAGTGTGAGTAATGTGGGTTTTAAATCCTGGTACACTATTAACAATATAGTGTATCAAGGCCATCTATGTGAGAGTTTCTAGCCATCCTTCTCTGCCTCATTTCTGCTATGCTATTTTTCTGCCTTTGCTTGTCTAGTTTTCTCCTTCATTCTACTGCCTGCCCCACTCATTGAGGCCTTTCTGCCACTGTTTGTAAAATCCTGGTATTTTTTTTTTCTCTCTCTAGAATGTCCTTCAGTATTTTCTGTAGGGTTGGATTGCTGGTCAAAAACTCCCCCAGTTCCTCTTTGTCATGGAAGCATCTTGTTTCTCCATTAATTTCTACTGACAGTTTTTCAGGATACATCAATCTGGGCTGGAGGTTATTTTCTTTCAGGTCTTGGAAAATTTCACTCCAAACTCTTTTTGATCTGATGGTCTGTGTCAAGATGTCAGCCGTGAACATGATAAGCTTACCTTTATAGGTAATCTGTCTCTTTTCTCTGATGGCTTTTAATATTCTGTTTTTATATTGAATTTATGGTATCTTGATTATTATATCTCTGGGTGTAGATCTGTTTTGGTTGTAGGTGGCTGGAGTTTTGTATGCCTCACATAACCAAATGTCATTTTCTTTTCCCTTGCTTGGGAAGTTTTCCTTAATTATTTCTGTGAATAGCCTTTGTAATTCACCAGTATTTATTCCTGCCTCTTCGTTCACATTTCTAATTCTTAAATTGTAGATTCTCTTGTCATCTTCTAGCCTTTGTATTGTTACTGCCTGTTTCCTTGTTATTTTTAAGAGATCTTTCCTTTCATGATCACACACTGCAAATTGTCTTCAAGTTTTGATATTCTATCCTTAGTTTCTTTTAAGGTGTTTTGCCAGGTTTCAATGAAGTTTTTAATTTCCTGGTAGTCTCTTTGAATCTGCTTCATGTATTCTATATTTTCTTTATAGAATGTTTCTCTCCCTTTTTTGTGTTCTTCCTTTCTTCCATCTGTATCTTCCTAAGAGATGCTTCTTGAGAGCATTTCTTTTATTACTGTACTCATATCTTGCTTTACCTGATTTAATATTTTAGTTTTGAGCTCATCTACAAGGTTCCAAAGTTATCTCTTAATGTCCATTGAAGCCCTGTCTGCTGTTGCTTGTTTGCTGCCCTCAGTCTCCTCTGTTTTTCCCTCTCCTGAAACAGGGCTCTCAGGGCTCTGGGCTGGGGGCCTCCTCCTGCCTCTCTCTCCTATCATGGCCCTGGCTTCCTCAACACAGGTTATAGTGCAGGTCCCAGCCCCCTTCCCTGTTGGCCACTTTTCCTCTGAAGCATGCTGGTGAGAGACCTCCACCCTCTCCTGCCTGCTCTTGTCACTGAGGTGTAAGCAGCAGCTGTGTATGCCTGCCCCTCCCCACCAGTCCAACCACATTTCAGGGGCCTTCACTTGGGTAGTGCTTCCTAGGCACAGGGAATTGATTTGGTATGGCTCATTGGGTACTGGCCAGGTGTGTGACCCAGTCCTAGCAAATCCCATGAATCTGCTCTGAGGAGGGAGGAACCAACTGAAGTCACTGTCACTCCCAGTTCAGGCTCTTCTTGCCCAATTCCAACATGTCACCCATTTGGTCATGCCCTTCCCTTGTGAGGGGGTCTCATTCCAAGCACTGAATGTGGATTAATGAAGGTCACTTTGCCAGCTGTGATCTCCATTGGGCTCACCAACCCCCCAAATTCAGCACTGTTGTGGTTCCTGTGAGTGGTGGCAGAAAGGAGTTTGAGCAGCTCTACTGGCTGGTGTGGATTCAGGCTGTTGCAAACTTGGCAGGTCGCCACAAATGAAAATGCTGTGTCCCATAATTTGAAGCTGTTTCAGTTGTATTCCTGATGTATTTGACAAGCTTTTTTATGTTTTAATTTCTTCCTGTGTCAAGAGGATCCATCTCCCTCTGTCTGGGTCTCTCCAGGATGTTTTATTCTGGCATATGAATTGTTTCTCCTGGGAGGCTTTGTCTTTTGTTGCTCACTGACTGGCCACCTTGAATTCTTCCTTGCCTTTTCTTTCTTATGAGAACTATCCAATATTTCCTAATAGTTCAGTCACACCAAAATTTCATAAGTTTCTATTAGTTTTCCATGTGATCATCATTGTACCTGACTTGATGTCCCAAAATAATTCTGGCTACTGAAGCTGAAAAAGCCTATGTTTGAAGGCTCACCTTGATAACTTACCAAGACTTGTTCTCCAATAAAAATTAAATTAAAAAGGCTAGGTTCAGTGATTTCTAAGTTCAGTCTCCAGTAACATAAATACAACAAAAGAAAGCAAAAAGTAATGAAAGAAAAACAAGAAATTAAGAAGATTGAGAATTCAGTGTAAGCACTCTTTGATAATGTGCTCATTTAGCTGGTGGACTATAAAGTCACACAATGTTTAAGTGGCAACCTAATTGAGTGATAAGATTAGAACTTCTTGTGTAAATTTTAGTTTATTTGCAATATATAAACTAATACAGTACAGATTTTCAGTCATTTTTCCTCTCTATAAAGGCTTCTGATCAAGAATTTCAAGACCACTGCCTTAAAGCAAGCTTAATTTTAAACTGATTTGAAGACAGCAACCTGCATTTCACTTCTAACCTTTCAAATTTGAATGATGATAAAAGATAATGATGATAGTGGAATGATGAAAATAATAGCTAACATTTACAAAGCTCCTGAAAAATGTCAGACAGTATTTTATCCAAATAAAAAATTTTGATGTATACGTTATAGTGGCAGTTGTGTTGCAAAATTCAAATTGTTTGAGGGACCAATGAGAAAACAAGAGAACTTTATTAGGTGGACACTTGACTCATCTGACTCATGTCCACAATGTCTGAGTGCTAAACAAAAGAAAGTTCTTATATTTATATGTATTTGTTATGTGCCACAAAAGTGGCAGTGAGTGTAGAGCTGAGAGAAAGGCACTTATTTATTCAGTGAGAGTTTAAAAACTTAGTCTTCGAGGAAGCCAAATTGTCACAGAGCACTCTTCACAGTAACACATTTTTCAACTTTATCAGCATCAGGTCAGAAGTCAACTTAGAATGAAAGCAGATTCCTGAGAAACCATAACATCACAAAACTCTGCGAACAAGTGAATAATAGTAAATTTTATTAAAGAAATTGTTACCAGTTGCAGAGAGTGGCATGATATCTGTTGTGGCTCAGTTGGATGGAGAAAAACACTTCAATTTATATCCCACTTTAGCTGTACCAAAATTCTGCATGAAGGGAATGGGACCACAAAGAAAAGAGTATGGAATATCTAAGACAAATCCTTCTTTCACCAAGTTCTGAGATCTTGCAGTCATACCACCTAGGCAACTTGTTAGCTTTATGCTTTATTCCAGTATTTTCATTCTTTCTGTGTATGTGGATTAGGCCAGGGTCTTCATAATCATAAACTTATTGAGACAATCACAAAGAAATTGACTCTGGGCACTATTTCAAAATCAAGTTCCTAGCAGGAGAATGACAGTGGAAAAACAGTGTTAAGGTTTGTGGCTTGATGTTCTCCCAAAGCATCATACAGTCATGGGGGTGAACTTCCTGAATTTTGTGATTCATTCATTGTCCACTGCTAAATTATAGGTGTCAGTGCAACACATGTCATGGGGTGGGCTACTTGCAAGCAGTATAAGTGAGATAAAGAGGCTGGTTCTCTTACTCTATCATTTTCCTCTTGTTATTCTTTCTGTATTCTGCTACCATGGACTGTTGCTGTATGCCATGTGCTTCTCCACCTTGAAGTCAGCCACATTTAGAATAAAGTCTCCTAAAACTTTGAGCTAAATAAAGTTTTCCTTCCTTCATTTTCAATGTCGAGCATTTTGAAAATTAACCAATAACTACAGTCATCCCAATAATTTTATTGAGCCACAGACAGCAATTCCTGCATTTTCAACTCAAACAAAAATTTGCATGTCACAGGTTGGAGCTTCCATCTCTCAGGGAGTAGAAAAGTTTGCTCTCTGTCTCCTTTGAAAATGGTATTAACAGAAGCCAAACTTGTGAGGTAGCACATGACAGGTTTTCAACACATCTATTCAGTTTCTGAACTTTGCATCTCCTGTGATCTGGGACAAGTTATATGTCATCATGAAGGTGTATATATTAAGTCACTAAAAGAATTTAAAAGTGTCATTTCCATATAGGGCCTTAGAGGCCCATTTATCTTGCATTTCAAAGAGCTCCTTGGACAGCACATTATGGCCCCAAATGATTGGAAGAGAATAGCTAAATCATGCCCTACTTGATGTGGCAGCCTCCCTGTGGTTAGGGAACAGTATGGACCTGAATTTTGTTGCCAAAATAGTCTCACAAAACGCAAATTCAAGTAACAAACAACAAGAACTAATATGTGAAACCTCTAAAAGTTGAATTTCACAAGCTGATGATAGGCTGGCTCCCACATATCACTGTCTCACTATGGCATTGAAGTAAGCCTTGATAGCTGGTAGACTAACGGCTCAAACTCCATTGATTTTCAGAATTTCTCACTTCAGGAAAGCTTGTTTCAAACCCACAATCAATGTAACTATATTCATTTAGGTGTTTTTGCTTTCTTCTATCAATTACGCTTTTCACTATACTGACACTACACAGTTTGCTAAATTTCTTGAGTTCCTTCATTTCCAAAATAAAGAACTATAAATTTACATGCTTAGGAAAAACTTTTAAAAAGATGCTTAGAGAACTCCTTAAAAGAACTCAGCAAATATTTATCCAGATATCTGAAGACTTTTACATGGTTATTTAACAGCAGGGAAACTGTCACTTTCTCTTCCTCTCACCACTTCTTACAAGCTCCCATGCAGAGAAGGAAATCACAGCGATCCACTGAGGCTGGAGAGTGGCCTGACAAGGGAGCTGGAAAAACCCTGCTGATTGTTTCAGGTGCCAAGGCAAAATATTATGGTTCTAACATAATATATCATTGACAGACATACTACTTCTTCTTCAAAACTGTTAAATATGTGTTCAAACACTCATATGGGAAAATTATAAAAGTAAGCATGCATACGAAGCTTATTCAGTTTTTAAAATATGTCTGGTTGCAGCATTGCAAATGGTGAATTGGAATGGGTGAAAATCTTGTGTCACCTTGAAGTTTAGGAGCTTAGCTTAGGGACTCAATGCAGGGCACAGGGTCCTCACTATTATAAACCTCTTTACACTGTGCAGGAACAGGCCCAGAAATTGTGTGCATGGTATATGCACCCTAGGGATTCAGTTAATTACACTGTAAACATAAAAGAAAGAAACATACACTTCTCTTCGTCTTTTCTCATTTTGCTCTCTTCCACTGGCATGAAGTGCTACCACTCAAATGCTATTAAACAATCTTGCAGTTTCCATTTCATCGAAATGCTTCTGCCTTTCATTTAACCCAAGAATAGGCAAATTGTTAAACAATATTCCTAATGCATAATATAGGCTAAAAATTGTTAAACTTGCTCAAAAGTAAGTTACAAAACCAAAGAAAAGAGAATCTGATCCACAAATTTGCACCTCATAGTACATTCCACTTGGCAGTATACATCCTTAAAATTTCTTAAATTCTATTAAACTAGGAACTATCACAGCAGGAAGACAATGAAATCAGGTAAAATCTTTTATAAAAAGTGCTTTAGAGATATCTTTATACCAGACAAAATGCACTTTGTCCAGTGCTAATTTAGGTTTGATGGTGTGCTTGTATTTTTCCAGGAAATCATGAACAGCCTGTCTGAATGGAAGAGGATTTCACTTGATTGTATCATGAACTGAAACTGAGAAAGAGGGTTGATTCTACCATTTACAAGCAAATATTCATTCATATGAGTGTCATGCTTCAGAGATATTGATACACTCATAGACAAGGATGGGACTAAAACATACCTAGAAGTGACTGAAGGATTTGGCCCAGGATACCCAAGAGTTACTAACAAAAAACAACAGGCTGAAGAGATGATAACAATATATGGAGATACCCAAACTTAAAGTTAAATAAAAGACAAGTACAAAAATATTACTAGGGTTCTTAAGATAAAATACAGAAATGCATTAATTATAGATAAGATTTTGTCTTTTCAAATTCTTCTACAGGACATGTCTACTAACTGTTCCATTTCTAGCTATAAATTCTAAAATTGTAAAAGTTATTGCAAGTCAATTTGACTAAAATTATATTTCAGTGCACTCTGAATATGTACGATGTGTGTCAGTCTTCCTGTGTATCAGTGGTCGGTTTTTCCAGTCTGTTACACTGCTGAGAGTTGACTGATCTAGTCACATGTGCGGAACCAAAGGTACAAGTGACCACACAGGAGTGCTCGATTCGCACAGAGCACCTCAGACATCTCCTGAAGACATTGGGTGTTGGAAGTCCACAGGTGATCAATCCCAGAGAACAAGAGGCATAAGAAGCAACCTAGTTCAGCCAAGGATCATAAGACAAATGTATAAATTGCCCCTGGAATCTTAGTGATCTCTCAATCAAACAAACATTTGTCTGTCCCATTCTGTACAGGCAGTTTGTCCATGACTGTCCATTTATCCATTATTTGAATAGCTTTTCTTTAATAGGATCTCAACAATTTTTTTTTCTTTCATGTCTTTTGCTTATTTGGGTCATTTAATCAAAGTTTCATTTGGGTCAAATATTTAAAAAGCATGCTTGCACCTGGCTCCACAGATAGACAAAATGTTGCCAAAATTTATTTTGTAAAAGTAATGTATACTGTTAATGTAATGTATACTGTTGTTTCTTATTGATTTGAGAATCTCTCAATGTTTAAAAAAATGTGCTAAAGGGTGTGATCAGGTTTTCATATGTCACCAAGATTTTTATTAAGATAACTATATTTTATGATGAAAACTCTACAATAAATATTGTGTAAGGGGCAGAAACTGCTAAAAGGAAAATTACCTAGGATAGGGGAAAGGAGGAAAGAAAGAAGGGAAAAGGAAAAAGACATGCATCTGTGTGCATATATATCAAGGGTAGGAAAAATGACTATATCAAAAATTCTATTAGTTCTTGGGAAAAATAGTTAAGACTCATATGATTAGATCAATTCTGCATGTCTATATCTGGTAATCTGAGCAACCCTTTTGCAGATAACAATATGCACTATTTCCATCATTGTCAAATACCTATCATATTGTTTTGTAAACAATTAAAATAGTGATTTAGGTTTCTTCATTTTGTTATTTGTCTCTTTAGTTTTTGCTTTTCTTTTTTGTTCTCTTTAATAAATAAAAAGGTAATCTATGAAAATCCTTTAGCATGGGGGAAAGTTATCAGACAGGTGTTGAACTGATGAATAATGAAGCAGCCACCTGAAAATGTTAGATATTACTTCCTTATTGATGTAAAGTCCTAGCAATATGCATAATTTTGTGGCACATACCTCACATGAAATTTTAAATATATATTGTTTAGATATATTCACAGTGGTAATTGTCAATACTTTGATTTTTTGAAAATAAGACATTTGATTTATCAATGCCAACAAAATGGTTTTTGTGTGTTTAAGACAAATTGTGATTAAATTCAGGGTGTATTAAATGTATCTATGCTTCTTGATGTGCAGGTCTTCTTAAATGTAAAAATGAGGGATTGTCTGGGGATAGAGATGATTTTCTAAATTTGGAAGTTTATGTGAAATGCAAATTTAGGAGTGTTACAAAATGCCATCATGACTGTTATGATATAAAATTATATAAGGTCATGATTTTTAATTTTCTGTATAAGATTTGCAACTGTTTATTAGCACTCAATAGAGAGTGAACAATTTAAACATCCGTGCAATTGAGTTTATATTTGCAAATTCATTTTGTTTTAAGGTGTTTGATATTCAGATAAAATAATAATGTTAACTTTACTACCTTTATTGCTCTGTACTGTTGTCAGTCTTTTCTTCTTAATGTTTAATAACTGAGTTTTGGAGAAAAAACTTTAAAAGATAGATGTCTAAAAGGGGCCATCCAAGATCAATGATGACCCAGCACATAAAAGAACCTCTGTTGAATCATACTGTACTCAGCAATTCCCTGGTCTTTTGATCAAGATTATGAGTCCATGAAGAAATGTTATCATCAGTAAAGAGAGTCACTAGGAGAAATGTATCTCCCAAGGTTTAACAGAGAGCAACTTCTTGGAGCAACGCCGAGCCATATGACACTGCCAGAAGAAATAAGAGGTGCTATGTATGGTTCCAGGGTGTTTGGGGAGGGAATTAAGCAACCTTGACAGATTACAAAATACTGATTGTACTAACACAGTTCTCACCTTACCTTGATTTGATTATTCTGCACTAAGGTTCAAATAAAAGTGGAATAATAATGCCATGGTAATATATTAGCTGTAAAACAAAATTAAATCACTATCACATTCTGAAAATTGCTGCCTACACAGATACCACTCTACTATTATGGATTAATGTCCTGTAAAGTGTTTGAATTGTGGAATTCAAGGATTTAAAATTCTTATACTGCACTTATAATGAAAATGTTTCAAGAACTGAAAGCCCTCCTACAAAGCTCTCCAAATGCACATTCTCCAGCTTCAAATGACAACATATGCCATGCTGCATCAAAGAAAGAAAGAAAGAAGAAAGAAAGGAAGGAAGAAAGGAAAAAGAAAGAAAGAAAGAAAGAAAGAAAAAAGAAAGAAAGAAAGAAAGAAAGAAAGAAAGAAAGAAAGAAAGAAAGAAAGTAAGAAAGGAGACATTGAAGCTGGTAATGGGTGACACATGTAGGGCTGGTACGAGTTCTTCCCAAAAGCAAAGGTTATGCAAGTCAAAACATGTGAAGCTTCTGATTGAGCACTTATAAACATCAAGTCCTTTGATAATCCAAGCCACAGATTACTAGGCACAGGGTTTGCAAATGGCACTGTGTTGTTAGATGTATAAATAAACATCCCTACAGAGAGCAGGGCATTTACTTTCCACTCATTCAAAGAGTAAGCGCTCCGCCTGAGTCTACATTGTGTCTTTGTTTTCTTATTCTCTCACAGTCCTTTACTCCAGAACCTCAACAGCCACATGTCTTGATGAACTCCTGAAATCCTAACATTCATATAAACACTACACTAGTAATTTTCTTCTAGCTTCAGAAGAGCCACACATTTAACAAACTGCTTTACTATAAATAGCCACGTTGTTTTTCTTTCTTGTTATTCTTTCATGATATACAGCATTTTGCAGAAAACCTGGCTTGCAGAGTGTGTCAGAGTGTGTTATGAAATGTTTTAGGGTTTAGCATAGAGATTATTCCCCTGTAAAACTGACACATAAGTCAGGTCCAGTAATACACATTTGTAATCCCAGCACTCTGAGAGACTGATGCAAGAGGATCAGAAGTTCAAGTCCAGCCTGGGCCTCTTAGCTCATTTGCCCCCTCTTGTGCAGATCTGGCTGTTTAGAGGATGAGCACTGTGAGATAAGAGAGACAAATAGTCAAGATTGGCAATACAGAATCTAAGGCAAAATCAAGCCAACTCTAAAGATATGATGGAAAGACATGATGATGAAGAGGAGGAAACTGCTCCAATGAATACAGTGCATGTATTGATATGATTGGGAGGCTGAATATCACATGAATCCCCTTGGCTTAATTGTTTAACAATGAGACATTTCTAAAGCACCATGTGTTCTTGAGATGGGAGCAGTTTATTCAGGTGACTTGTCTCAGGTGCTCTGTGCTCTTGAATCTGGACTACACACATGGGTGATTGATCTCCAGCATCAGCCACTACCCTCAAAAGTCTAGGAAAACAAAGAAAACATAAGACATAGAATCAGTGTGTTGCTCATTGCAAAAACAGTGAGTTCAATCTTCATTACAACCACAGACACACACACAAACACATTCAAGACACACTTTGACAAGGTACTGGTGTAAATTGGGCTATATTACCAAGAGTTTTCCTTTGAAGGAAAGAACTTTATTTGTGAGGTAAACAAATTTCTGGAGGAGATTAATGTTATGTTTACCCTCTTAAAGTTTTGTTCTGCAAAGCAATTACAAGTGAAAACCCAGGGCAGGTGTGGGGCAGTATCTCAGCAGTACAGCACTTTCCTGGAATATGCAAGGCCTGGTTTCCAAGTGTCTGCACCATTCAATCTCTCTGTGACAGTAGCTCATTGTGGGAAGTTAGGAACCAGAGGTAGAGGAAACACAAGTGTGAGAAAAGGTGCACATGGATTGGGATGAGAGGGATATCTGCAGAGAAGATAGAAAACAAGAGGTGCCCAAAGAAAAAGCAGACTGTGGACATCTAGGACCCAGGTTGTCTAAGATATTTTTGGTTGTTGTTGGCAATGCTTTGCCATTTGAACTCATAGTAATATGCCACTACAGTGGTTGTATCTGAAGAAATGAAGAACAGGAGAAATTTTAAGTCAGCAAAAAAATTTTAAGTCAGGACATACCATAGGGAAAGCTGAAATTAATTCAGGATTCAATGCTAACTAAGGATCACAGAATCGACACTCTCAGAGAAACTGGTGTTTACCACTCCAAACATGAAAATGTAGTTCAACAAAGTTAAGGTTAAGATAATTTATTCTGGAAACAGAAATATCCTCATGGATGAAAATTGTAGAAGAAAATGTAAAATCACTATCACAGAACATTATATACAAAGCAAATAGGTAGCTAGTGAATCATCACTTTGGACAGCAGAAGTGCAATTCCAAACAATTGAAAATGTTGAGCTTGTGTTTTTCTTCAATTGTGTGCAAGACCAAAAACATGTGACAATAGGTTTGGCAATGGAAAGTAGCCATCTTCACATGCTGGATGGTGAAAAAGCAAATGCATTGGATTTGAAATGTCCCCCAAAGGCCATGTGAACACAAGCTTTGTTCAAAGTTATTCTCCAGCCCAGACTCAAATGATAGGTAGAAAAATTTATAAAAGTGAGGACTATTTGAATGAAGTTAATTTTTGTAATATGCCAGTAAAGAGAATAGGAGGAATCCAGCGTTATAACCATTTCTTTCTTTCTTTCTTTCTTTCTTTCTTTCTTTCTTTCTTTCTTTCTTTCTTGGCTACTGTCTAGTGAACCAGCTTCCTCTGCCACACAACTCCTTCATGTTGAACTGGGTCACCACAGGCCCAGTACACCAAGACTAAGCAAATGTGGACTAAAACTTCTCAAACTGTGAACCAAAGTAAATCATGTATATTACTAAATTGATTTCCTGGGGTATTTTGTGACAGAAAGTTAAGTGGGATAGAGGGAAAAACAGCCCAGATAATTAGATATGATGACATATAGCTTTAACTCCAACACTCTTATTGTCTGACAGGAGGATGTTTCGGTGCTAGCCTGGAGCAGTTAGCAGTTTAATAACACTCTTACAGCTTGTGTCTTAATGTTTCCCTAAATTCTCATGCAGTCATAGATGGGGCATTTTCAGAGTGGCTGCATCTACAGTGTGTATCTCTGGAATTGATTCATGGGACAATGCCAGACTCAAGGTCGCTGTGGTTAAGGGTGTGATTGTTACTGACCCCAATGGCCATGATATGACAACCAGGAAAGACAGAGTTATGTTTGGTCCAAATTGCTTGCTTTTGCTCTCTTCAGTTTACACTCAACTGCTTCTCTTCCCTACTTTGATGATATCTGATTATGTACTGAAACATCTAGAAACTGTTAGGTAAAGAAAACTTTCCTCCCTTAATTTGTGGGTGTTCAGGATTCATTTTCACCAAGGAGAAAATAACCGAGACAGAACTTGATGCCAAAGAAGTGGTCTCATTACTGTGATTGTACCTGACCTTGTAGTTTAGGAGCCTTGTGGAATAGCTCGTGGAAATGGGAAGACTTGGGGAAACTTTGGAGACAGTCTCTGAATATGTAGAACTGGTTTTCTTTAAGCTGTTGATGGGAGCAGAGGGGGCCCAAAGGGAAACTGTGGGAGCTACAAACACCAGCCATCAGACAGCTTTGGAGCTCATATCTTTATACAAAGTGCTTTGCATGTTGGTCATGCAACTATATAATTTAATGTTTCCCCTTCTAGATTTGAGACTTGTTTGTCTTATTCCCTTGTATCACCTATTTTAACCTATTAAAGTGGTGAAATTTATCTTGTGCCATTTTATGTTCTAAGAGTTTAACTTTCTATTTATTTGTAAAGAAGCTCATAGCTATGAATTGCAGCTCTTTACTGGCTGACTCCTAGGCATAGTGGTACAGCAGAGGTGCATCTTAAAGAGAAACAGTTCAAGGCAGGCAGAAGGCAGCAAAATCATCAATCCTTTTTCTGTCCATTAATTCATGTAACACTCACACCCAGGGTGGGGCACCCTTAATCCTAGCATTAAGCCATGAATTAATTCAAGCATCATGTGTCCTCATCCCAGAATCACACATTCTACCTCTACCACTCCAATAATACCCACATAACATTACCTAAGTGTTTAGAGCAATATCTAGAGCAAAACATTACATTCAGTGTGGACAAACTCTGAGGTATCACCCAGATGGTTTAGGGACACTATGATGGACAAGGCATGTACACAGCTGTGTTTGAAGTCAGAGGACAGACCACAACCAGAGAGGAAATAAAGAGAAGGCAAGTGGAATTCACACATGGGTGGTGTCCCACACAGAGACAATGTTCCAAGAAACTGTTTACAAAGCAGAAATAACAACAGGACAACACAGACAAGATAATCTGAGCCTAGATATTTAGAAAAGGTATTCACCAAGTTACATTGAGACTTCACCCCCACTCTACTTCTTCATTCCCCACTCAGATGTCTTAGGGCATTTTACAAATCATTTATTTTCCTCAAACACACAACACAGGTAATATGTCTGTCATGCTGCTCACTGCCAGTCATACAGCCCAGTGGCAGAGTGCTTGCCTGGTGCCAGGCTCAATTCCTGGGAGCAAAAGACAAGTGATAGCAATATCCTGCCCAGAGTCTTCCGGTTAGGAGTAAATGGACACACAATGCAGGGTCTGTGCAGCAGATAGATGAAGAGTGGACACTATCTTTAAATCCAATATGATGGAAAATGCAAAGATAGTAAAACAATAAGAAAGATAATAACACAAGTATGTTTATTAAAGGTGTATCGTACATGGTCTGCAGGTATCAGGAACAAGGGGTGAGCCTGTGTCTCTGAAAGGACAGAGAAGAGTGAAATTTTGTGTGAGGTGCTGTACCTTAACTGTAGTGACAGTCACAGAACATCTGCATGTGTTGTAAATCACACCTGAACACATCCAAACATTTCAAATTTACTATAAGATCAAAAATTATTTATACAAAAACATATTTTCATAAATACATATAAATGCAAATGATAGTTATTGAATATATCTGAATGGCTGGCTTTGGCATGGTGAGGACGGCAATGGAGAAAAAATAAATTGAATTAAATGGATAAATATAACCCATGGGTGATAGTGCACACATGTTTTTCAAGCACTCTGACAGGTTGAGGCACTAGGAAAACAACACTGAGCTCAGCTTGGGCAACTTAATGATGTGGAGAAATCTTCTCTTAAATTTAAAATTAAAAATGATCCAGGGATGTAGTTTGGTGAAAAAGCCCTGTTTTCAATTCTTAGCAGAAAATTCATCATCATCATCATCATCATTGAAAATTCAACTGGAACCTGTGCAGCAAAGACTCCTGGGGAGGAGGTTATCCTTTCTGCCTAGGAGAGTGAAGAATGATTCAGAGTAGGGTTAGTAAAGGAGGGAAATTAACAAATTATGTGAGCAAGAAAGAAATGAGCCATAAAATCAAGGCAAATAAAACAGGTGAAATATATCATGGTCTCACATAGCAACAACTTCCATGAATACATCACCACATTCATAACATCTGTCTTACATTCACAGCAGTCAAGACAGGTCTCAAAGCTAGCACAAGTTGGTAGTGTTTCATAGCTCGTTATCAGAGCACGGTCCTGAAGAACATGGTGAAAGACTTGGGCAGCCATAAAGCAAGCCCAGCTTGGGCTATCATGTGTCTAGGGTACCAGTGAGACTTTTAATTGAAGATGAGTAACATCCTCTTGCTGTGTGCATCTGATGGACAAGAAAAAGACCTTCTGCAGACCAATTTGGAACTTTTCTGAACACAAAGACAATGATGACATCTCTGAAGACTGAGGGGCTCTCTCACAGTAGGCAGGGGTTGAAGCATTGCAAAAGCACAGATTCTTGTGGGATAGGGATAAGAGGAGCCTAGGAAAGAATCTGAGAAGTGCCAGACAAACAGGCAGAAACTATGTCATGTCAACAAGAAAGTGGTCAATATTTGTGTTAGTGAAATATCTGTCACTGTAACAAATATATGAGATAATCAATTAATAAAGCATAATGGTTTATTTTATGGTGTGGTTGTGGGGCCTACAGTCCAGGGTCAGTGGGCCCTGTTCTTTTGGATTTGTGGTAGTAAACAAATCACAGATTGAGGGAGAAGAGGAAATACAATGAAGATCAGTTAAGTGTATATATGATGAGCACATGTATACAATGTATGTAATCACTATGTACTGTAAAAATGTAAGTGAGATAGAGGAAAATGGCTACCTAGATGGTAACCTATGTGTATGCATTTTTTAAAACAAGTAAAAGTATAATCAAAAATTTGTTGAACTGGTAA
>PVLA01015291.1:0-26044 GCA_004027455.1 Hydrochoerus hydrochaeris | reverse complement strand
TGCCTATCCAGTGTCTCAGGGCAGTTGTCTCACAGGAACCCCGCAAATCCTCCTCCATGAGCTCTCCCATTTAAAGCCTCTGTATAAACTCTCTCATACTACTCACAGAAGGTAAAATTTCACAACCAGTCCTCACAAAGGGGTTATCTAGAGGGCCTCCAGCAACCCCCCTGGAGTCTCCACCCTCGACTTCATATTGAGCATTACGTAAAAACATACACATGTGAGCTACACAAATTACAATTATCAGTACAAAACATTTCAAGATCCCTGTGCCCAGTTCCCACATGCGGCGTCCTTTTCCTGGAGAAGCGACTGTCACAAGGCGTGGATGGACTAGGACGCGGCATGGACAGAAAAGGGTGCCGCACATATATTGTTACAGATTGTGTCTAAATGTACCCACAAAGCCTCACGTCATAGGTGAACCTATTTCAGAGATGTCTTGATCTAATAGAAGGGACAGAAAGAGGTTGTTGCTGGTTGCTTCCTACTTCGCTATTTTTCTGCCTCTGCCTGCCATGAACTGTTTCTCGTCTCTCATGCCCTTCTGACTTGATGCCCTACCTTAGCCAACTATGAGCTGAAACCTCTACATACTGTGAGTTAAATAAACTTTTCCTCTTTTAACTTCGGATGCCAGTTATTTTGTCTCAGTCATGAGAAATGTACTGAAGACACAAATCAAAGATAATTAACATTAATTCTTTACAAAATTTCTCACAGAAAGGTAAAATAAGGAATATTTTGCAACTCATTTTATGAATTAGTACTAAAGTGATATTAAAGTCAAATAATCCAACAAAAGGAAAGAAATTCACAAATCATTATCTTGTGAATAGTAAGGTAAAAGTCACTAAAATTAATAATATGCTAGGACCTCCAAAAATATCTGAAAATATTTAGATATTTTTAAAGCATGCACTGTTTATCAAAATGAACTATATAACTGGGTCACAAAAAAAGAAAATATTTAGATATTGCAACTACATGTGAATTATTAAAACTTCAAACGCAGCATTAAAAATCTTAGTTTGTATGCTGTATCAGCAAAAAGAAAAAATTCATATAATCTCAATGCATGCAGAAAAAAATAATTTTATTAACTTTTCATTATAAAGTGCTCTGCTAGTCACAAACAGAAGACAATTTTCTCAACCTGCTAGTTCTCATTACGAAAAATTTACAATAAAAATCATACTTAATAGTGAAATATTATATACTGCCAATCTCACATTTGAAACAGGATAAGGATATTAACTTCTAGAAGAACATTAAGAGAAGGAAATAAAGTAAAACGAACCAAGATTAGGCAAAAAGAAGTAAAATTATTTCATTGGGAAGGAGAAGTAACATTGTTTTACCCAAAAGCAAATAAACAATACAATTCTAAGATGAAAACATAGGTATCAATTATACTTTGAATCATACGTCAAAACAAATTCTATG
Source organism: Hydrochoerus hydrochaeris (assembly GCA_004027455.1). Lineage (NCBI taxonomy): Eukaryota > Metazoa > Chordata > Mammalia > Rodentia > Hydrochaeridae > Hydrochoerus > Hydrochoerus hydrochaeris. The sequence continues at coordinate 24,595 of PVLA01015291.1, read as the reverse complement.
ATTTTTAAGATGATATTTGCTACATTGTCTTTTTATTTTTAGTTTTCATTTTAGGATCAGATTCTTAAAACGATATATCTCTAAAATTATCAGAAAAAATGCACTTTAGCAAAATTGAAGTTTCCTTCAAAATTCTCTTGAAAAAATTTAGGTTCAAAATAAATAGAATGAACTCTTATATTGGTTAGTAAACATAGTATTGTTAAAAATGATAATTCTGGTCAGAGTAAATGCATCATCAAAACATCTATATTTTATAAATTAATATATTCATAGCTACATTTATTACAAAGTTATGTTAGTTAAGACAGTATGGTACTTTCATAATGATAGACACAGTTTAATGGAATGGAACCAACTATCCAGAAATTAATCCTTTTGCTAAAGGGGAATTGGTTTTGAATATAAGTGTAAATAAAGTTAAATGGGAAAAGACTATTCTTTTAAAACAAGGTTATGATGAAATCTGAATATCTACATAGAAAATAATAAATTTGGATGTTTATGTTTTTCATTCATGAGAATTAAAATGGATTAAAACTATAAATATAAATGGAGTCCATAGAATTCTAGGATAAATAATGTATGTAAATCTTCTAGATCTTGGACTGTGCAACAAATGGTTTCTTAGACAATGCTAACAAAATCAAAAATAAAAGAACATATAGACCTATAAGATGTCTATTTCAAATTCATTTTGTTTTATGGTTGATCATCAATAAAGATGAAGACTGCACAAAAATAAAATAACTATTTTGTAAATCGTGTCTGAAGAGGTAACAGACATTGTCCCAAGAATGCTCATATTGCAAATACACAAATAAAAATATATTCATTATTAGTCATTTGGTAACAGGATGTCTAAGACAATGAAATATCATGTCTTAAATTGTAGGATGAATATAATCAAAATACAAACAATGATAAATGTTGATGAGGATGCAGAGAAATTTCTTGCAGGAATGTAAAATAATGCAGCAACTTTACAAGAACATCCAGAAGTACTTCAAACACTAAACAGAATTTACATTTGATCTTGTAATTTCATTCCTGGGAATATACCAAAGATAAATAAAAGTATATGTCCACACAAAAACTTCTACAGGAATATTTGTAGCTTTGTTATTAGTAGTCAAAAACTACAAACTACCTAAATGTCAAGAAACAGATGAATAGAAAAGCAAATTGTAATATGTTTCTAGAAATAAGCAACTATTTGTAGTTAAAGTATTAGTACTCATTCATTATGTAACAGGTATGAACATGAGTAAGTTTTTACTGAGTGAAAGAAGCCAACCACCAAAGACCATATATTGTATGATTCAGTTTATATGAAATGCCTATATTAGGTAACTCTACAAAGATTAATTACAGATGATTTTTGCCTAGGGTTAAGAATAATGAGAATACAAATTTTTTTTTAAAAAAAGGAGGTGGTATTTTTTCTAGAAAATAGGAAATAAATATACTCTGAAATCAATTGTAGTGATGGTTGTTTGACTCAATAAAAACATCAAGATTATTGATTTGTAAAGACTAAATCAACAAATCTTCTTGTATATGAATTATACACTTGAAAAGTTGTCCTTCAAAATCTGTCATCTGCAAAATAAAAGTCTTTTGGTTCTCCTTATTATCACTTTAAGACAGCTTTCCAACTTCACTACCGTAAATTTATACACCCAGGACAGGTTGATTATAACGAAGGAAACTAAGTTAAACAAAATAAAAATGATAGAGGAGAAAGACATGGTTCACTTTAATGATACCTATTTCAAAATCCTATGTTACCTTATTAACAGGTACTTTTCATTTTTAATGCATTAATTAAAATAAATTTATTTAAATTTTAAATAAAAACTTTCATTGATTGCTGAGCACTCCAGACAGTAAATTTTATTGGGTAGCACATAATGCCATCTTTTTGTGAGGTCAATGATTTCATCATTCTGTTACCAACTGAACTTGTTGCTTGCCTTTTTTTTTCATAGCCTATATTTGCAATATGTAAATGATTACTTTTATTGTGTGGACTTGGTACAAGTACATAACACAACTTACGTCTTTTTTTGTTTGTTTGTTTTGGCCTCCTACCATATTCACTCCTCTCCACTTCTTCCAATTCATGGTACCCTTTCATTCTGCAAAAGTTCTGTTTTCATTGTTTTTCTTCAGTTCTTTTTTTTTCCATTCCCTTTCCCTCCACTCCTTGACGCCTACCTCCATCTTTTGGTCTTCTAAGTTTTGCAAAATATTATATCCTTTTTTCTTATTAACTATTTTTCATAAATGTATTTATATTTTGAGTTTCTCATATAAGATAACTCATGCAATATTTAAGCTTGTGTGTGTGATTTACTTCAACTAATCTAGTCTCAAATTGCATCCCTTTACATATAAATGCCTCATTTATCTTTCTTTATGGTAAGGTAGTGCTATATGGTGTATAAACATCACATTTTCTTTATCCATTCATCTGTTTATGTGTATACAGGTCTTTTTCCATACTTAGATATTTTGAATTCTGTTACTATAAACATGAGCATGCATATATCCTTATAATATGAAAACTAACACTTTCAGAAAAATACCTAGAAGTGGAATACTTGTGTAAAACTGAATTTTAAGGTTTATTTTTTTAGGAAGCTCCATATGGGTTTCTATGGTGTTTGTACTAGTTTAAAATTTCACAATACACAATAGAAGTGTAGTTTTTCCAGTCATGCGAGCATTATTTATTTATTTCTTTCTTGAAAGCCATTCCTTGAGGAATAAGATAGAATCACAAGGTTGTTTTATTTTGCCTTTTTCTAATATCTAGAAATTTGCAACATTTTTTCATATATTTGTTAGCCATTTTTAATTCACTTTATGAGAAATACCTATTTTTACCAGTTGTCCATTTCTATTGGATTTTTTATTGAGAGGTCTTTTTTTTCTTCATGCATTCTAGATATTAGTTTTCTGTCAAACTTAGAGTGGCAAAATTTTCTCATACTGTATGTTGTCTCTTTTCATTGTTTCTTGTTCCCTTTGCTGTGCAGAAACTTTTCAATTTGATATGATCTCATTTGCTGATTTACACTATTATTTCTTTTGCTCTTGGTGTTCTATTGAGAAAGTCTTTGTCTATGCCTTTATCTTCTTTTTACCTAGTTTATCTTTCAGCAAATTAAATGCTTCTATTTTAAAACTTAGATGTTTTATGCATTGTGATTTTAGTTTAAAATGTGGAGAAATATATGTGCTTAGAGTAAGTCTAATGCATGTGGATATCTAATTTTTCCAACACCATTTATTAAACAGGTCATCTTTCCTCCTGTTACGATTTATATCTACATTTCCCCCCAATGCCACATTTGTAATTAGGTGGGGCTTTAGGGAAGTGGCTAAATTATTGCGTGTGATAATTGAATTAATTCACTAATTGGCTTACTGTCATTGTGGGTAAAGGGATTACTTACTGAAGAGGGAACCCCCCTTCTATGGGTGAACGGCATCAACCAATAGGCTTGTGACCAGATTGGAATACAAAGGGAAAGAAGGAAAGCAGGCTTGCCACTTGCCGATTTCTCCCTGTCCTGCCAGGGAACGTTTCTTTGCCATACCTCTCAGCCATAGTGCCCTCTCTTGGAACGAATTTACTGTGTGCTAAAATCTCTACAAACTGTGAACTAAAGTAAAACTTTCCTTCTTTAAATTGCAGACAATAGATATTTTATCCAAGCAATGAGAAAGTAACTAAAGTTAGGATTTGGTACCAGAGAAGTGGACTCACTGCTGTGGCTACATGACAATGTGGCTCATAATTCTTTGTAACTGCTTGTAGGAAGTTTGGGATGGTTAGGAAATGTTGGCTATAGAAGCTGCCCTGGGCTTAAAAATTCTGTTGCATTTTGTTTGCCAGTATCTTGTTGAAGAATTTTGCTTCCATTGTCATTAGAGATTATCCTGCATTTCTCATTTTATTTTTTTTTATTTCTTTTTTGTTTGTTTCTTTGTTTGTTTGGATCCTTTGTCAGGTTTTGGAATCAGTTTAATGCTATCTTCTAGAAGATGCTTTGTAATTATTCCTTAATTTTTTATTTCATTAAACATTTTGTAGAGTACTCATGGTAGATATTCTCCTAAGGCCTTATAGAATTCAGCAGGGAGTCTGTTGGAACCAGAATTTTTCTTAGTTGGTAATATTTTTTCTTAAATTATACCTTTAATTTCATTAGCCATATTGGATAACTCCAGGTCTTTAATTCTTCTTGGTTTATTATAGTAATTCATTTGTATCTAGGACTCTTCCATTACTTCTGGGTTCTCTACATTATTGGTGTACAGGCTTATGAAATAATTGCTAATAATCTGCATTTCAGCAGTTTCCCTTTGATTTCTCTTTTTTACTTTCTCATTACACTGATTTGTATTATTTCTTTCCTTTTTTTGGGGATGGCTGTTTAAGGCTTATCTATTTTATTTATTCTTTCAAAGAAACAGATATTCACATCCTTGATTATTTGCATTGTTTCTTTTTTAAATCCTCCATTTCATTGATTTTTGGCTCTGATCTTTACAATATTCTTCCTTGTATTAGTTCTGGATTTGGATTGTTCTTGCTATTCTAGGATCTTAATGTACATAACTAGGTAATTTATTTGGGTTCGTACTGTTTTTCTGATGTGTAAATTCAAATCTATAAACTTCTCTTTTAGGACTGCCATAAATTCTGGTTTGTTGTAGTGGCATTATCATTAAATTCAAAGTGCTTTTGTATTTCTTTCTTGATTTATTATGTGATATATGGATTATTCAAACATATCTTATTTAATTTTATTCATTTGAATAATTTCTGTGATTTCTTTGCCATTGATTTCTGTATTGCTACACTATAATCAGATAATATGCAAGTAATGTTTTCATTATTTTACATTTACTTAAGTATGCTTTTTTATTACTATGGGGTCTATTTTGAAGAAATGCACATTCTGTAGTTGAGTGGTTGACACTGTATATAAATTTAGTCTATTTTTAATATATTGATGTTTACCTACTTATCAAGTTCTGACCTAGATCCCCAATCTCCCAAATGAGTGTACAGCAAAAGCTTAAATAAAATGAAACAAGTGGTATGGTTTTAGGGCTCCATGAGGATCAAAACACTTTAGCTGAGCTCAAGACTCTGAGGGTATGACAAAGACTACTCTGGACTGCCCACTTTTATTAGGTCCAAAACAAAGGCATTTGAAACTGAGGAAAGCACAGGCAATGAGCAGGACCTTGGGAGTCACTTCAAGGATGTCTCCAAGTAACAAATCATGTCAATTTAGTAGAACCATCTTATCTTCATGATGACATAGAAGTGAGACTGTAGGAGTAATTTCTACAGCTGTAGTGTCTGTCTACTTAATTGATGTTTGAACCAAGTGTCCACAGCTGTAGCCTTATCTTGCCCTTTGAGTTTTCTCTGGCCTCACAGGCTACAACAAGCCTCAGCCAGGACCAGTAATTCATAGAGGTGAACTTACTATGAATCAGCTCCATTGCCTGGCAAGGGGGCAAGGCCTAAGACAGGCTCACGGATAAACACAGAAAGCCAATTAGTTAATTTAAAATCCTGTTCAGAGCCGCTTCATAGTGGTCTCCAACACCTAATATTTTGTGTTGATTAGTGTTTTGTGAAACTGGGTACATCATGGTTTGGTGTGCATATATCTATAATCTGTATCTCTTCTTGTTGAATTGTTTCTGTCATCACTTTGTAAAGTCTTCTTTGGCCCATACTCATCAATTTTGGCTCAAATTTCATTTTGTCTAAAACTGGAATAGTTACTCCAGTTTGTTTGTGGGATCCAGTTGCATGGAATATTGTTGTCTTTCCTTTGACTTTTAATCTATGAAATTTTGGGGGGTTAAATATGTCTCTTGTATACAGCATATCATAAATTTTGGTTTCTTGATCCATTGTATTAATCTTTAATTTGATTGGAAAATTTAGGCCATTCAAATTGATAGTTATAACTGATACGCATTGACTTATTCCTTGCATTATAATCTTTTTCTGCTGGTATTCCCTTTTTTTTTAACCTTCTACTTAATTGCTTGCTCTATGTGTTGCATTCCTTCTACTGCATCTTTGGCACTGTTAATTTTATTTTAATATTCTAGCTTACACTTGAAATGTTTTTGGAGTACTGCTTTGGTGATTATGGATTTCTTTAGATGTTCTTTGTCACGAAAATATCTTATCTGTCTATAAAAGTTGGAAGATATGTTAATATATATCAATCTGGATTGGAAGTTGTTGTCTTTAAGAGCTTGAAATAAATATTACACTCCAAGATCTCATTGCCTTTAACGTTTGTGTAGAGGAGTCTGATGAACTTCTGATAATTTTTCCTTTATATGCATTTTTTTTTGCTTTCTTTAACAGCTTTAGGTTTCTGTTCTTGTATTGAATTTCTAATATTTTGGCCTCAAGTGGTTTTTTTGAAATTTTATTTTAAAGAGAAAAAAATTAAATATAATTTCAAAACAAGATAATAAGAGAGTGGCCAGATATATAAGCCAGTTCCATAAGTGCCTGCTGGCACAGACAAGGTCCTGAGTTCAATAAACAGTACCAAAAAACAAACAAACAAAAAAGACAAAAGAGAAGAAAATAGAAGAGTAACAGTGGTTAATAAATTAAGTATTACTATCTTTAAATTAGTTGCTCAGAATACAAGACATAGACATTTAATTATCCAAACCATAATTCCACAACGCTTTCTTACAAATGACTAAAGAGAAATTAATATTGTAACTCTCTTAAAGTTACAATATTAATTTCTCTTTAGTCATTTGTTTGCTTTTCCTTTTCTTCTTTGCTCCTTTCTTCCATCCCATGTTTGTTTGTTTTCTGATCAGTGCTAATTGGTTTTCTATATGCATAACATGTATGTAAGGCATATTATTTTCCATGTTTGAGAAGTTTTGTTATTACATATAAATACATATTTGTATGCCCTTTGTGCTATCTTCTGATTTTCACTAATTCCAGTTAATTTTTCATTAATTGGAATTAATTTTCATTTCATCTTTGCTTCACATAGAAGCTATTGGTTCTAATTGTCACATTCTTTTATTTTTAAAGTATCATTCATTAACTGATCACCAAATAAACCACTGTATTTTAGATCTGACACTGCATCTTCACACTGGTACCTTCTACTGCCCATAATTTAAATACATTTTTTTAAAATCTACTACAGTTCACTTGGAAACTTTCTGAGATTGCAATTCTTTTCTATTCTGGGCATTTTTTTTCAACTCTTTGTATATCTCTACTGTATTATTTTATTAATTTCTTTTTTAGACATGCTACTATTTTGCATCATTATGATCAATATGTGTTTTGTTATAATTCTTTAAATTTATCAAAGAATTTATTGATATCTTTTTCTGTACACACTTTTGTTCTTTTAGGTATTTTTATTTTGTGGTTTTGAATTCCTTATCCTGTTTGCCTCCTGTATTGACCTCTTAGAGAGTTGGACATTTGGGAACTTTTTTTGCTTGTATTCTCATGTCTCAGTTTTTTTTGTTTGCTTAATTGTTTTCTGTGCTGATTCTTATGGGTTGATTGTAGTATGTAGTTTTATTGGTAGCATGCAGACTTCCTTAGTTAATGTCTACTTTCAAGAATTATCTTCTGTAAGTAGTTAACTATTGAGTTGTATATGTGTCCAGTGTTCTATTTACCTCCATTTATCTAGAGGAAGAGATTACAGCATATTTGTGCCAGGACTCAAGTCTTCAAAAGCAGAAAGCAATTGATAGCAATAACCCTGTCAATTTTACTATAATAGTAAAATCAGCAATAATTATACAATCAATTACAAAGTGAATATCAAAAAACACTAAGATTCAATCAAATCATGTTTCACCTTTACCTATGGAAAGGCATCTATAATTAAAGGACAAACACTAAGAGAAACCAAATGTTGACCAACAGTAAATATTTTCTTTATGGAATAACTTTACTTCCACTAAAATAAACAGTGTTCAAACATAGAAATATACAGTTAACTATAAATTCACAAAGTTTAATAATTGTACTAGTGAGAATATGGATTGCAAGGAGTGAAAGTACAGAAAAGTGAAACTTGAAAAACTAAGAAACTGAAGATTAGAAGGTGATAAAAATGAAATAAAGGAACCTAATAATGAGGAAAAGAAAATTAACACTATTGGGTAAAGAAGAAAAACAACAAAGAAAAAGAGAAGAAAGAAAAATGCAGTCAATACAGAATTATACAAAAAAATTAAAATTGAAAAATAAAGCAAAAAATAAACAAGGAAGAAGACTAAACCAAACAAGTACACAGAGATAATAATAACAAGGAAACAAAGTACATGATAATGCTGCAAACACAAAAAATAACAATAAACTTCTACATGTGTAAAGCTGGTTTTTTCAGTATCATTTATTAAAGAGGCTATTTTTCTTCCAGTGAAACCTTTTGAAACCTTTGTCAAAGATAAGATGGCTGAGTGTTTGTAGTTGTGTTTACATCATCTGCTCTGTTCCACAGATCCTCAGGTTGTTTTTGGCTTTGTTTTGAGTTTGCATTTTATTTTTGCTTTCATTGCCAGTATCATGATGATTTTTTAAATAGTAGTTTTGCAGTATAATTTCAGGTCAGAGATTGTGATCTTTCCTGCTTTGCCTTTGTTGACTAGATTTCATATATTTCATTTGGTACTATAGGTCTATTCTCATTCCAAATGAATTTTAGGAATCATTTCTCTAGATCTTGAGGTGTGCTAATGGAATTTTGATAGCAATTACATTAAATCTGTATAAGAGTCTTGGGAGTATGCCATTTTCACAATGTTGGTTCTCCCTATCCATGACCAAGGGATATCTTTCCATTTATTTGATATCCTCTTCAACCTCCATTTTCAGAGTAGTGTAATTTCTAAATGGATAGATCTTTTACTTTCTTTATTAGATTGATTCCTAAGTATTTCACTTTTTGTATGCTACCATAAAGGGTGATATTTCCCTAATTTCTCTCTCAGTGAATTTACCTTTTGTGTGCAGCAATGGTACTGATTTTTGAATGTTGACTTTGTATCCACCTTTGCTACTGAACTTGTTTATTATATCTGGAAGTCTTTTGGTGAAGTTTTGGAGTCTTCTGTGTACAATACCATGTCAACTATGAACAATAATTTAAACTCTTTTTCCTATCTTTCTTTTATTTTTATCCCTTGTATACTTACACTGGTTAGTGTTTCCAGAACTATATTGAGTAGGAGTGGTGATAGTGGACATTCTTTCATGTTCCTGATTTAAGAGTGAAAGCTTTCAGTTTTTGTCCATTTAGTATAATGTTGTTGGTTTGCCATAGATGGTTTTTATCAGTCTGAGGTAAAGACCATGTATCCTGATTTTCTGTAGGGGTTTTATCACAAATGAGCATTGGACCTTATCAAATTGATGAAAGACCTAAATATTGAAACAAACAATAAATATACTAGAACAGAAAATAAGTATAAATGTTGAAGACATAAGGATAAGCAGAGTTAATGAACAAAAAACAAATTGTAAGTGAACTACTAGAAAAAAATCAATAACTGGAATCTTATTAAAAAGTTCTTGTGCATCAGAAAGAATCACAAACAAAGTAAAAAGAAAACCCACAGAGTAGGGAAAATTTTAGGCAACTGTTCCTCAAATAAAGGAATTTTACCTAGAATGTACAAAGAATTGAAAAATTCAGAACCCACCCACAATCAAAGGTCCACTTCAATGTGAATACACACTTCTTAGAAGAAGAAGAATAAATGCCAAATAAATATATGAAAACATGTTCATTATCATTGATCATTGGAGAAATGCAAATTAAAAACTCTTAGATTCCATCTCACACCAGAAAGAATGGCTAACATCAAGAAATCTAACAATAACAAATGCTGGAAGGACTGTGGGAAAAAATAAAAACTTCTCTACTGTTGGTGGGAGTGTAGATGGGGACAAGTATTACACAAAACAGTGCGGAGATCACTCAAGAAATAAGACTTGTTGTTCCATTTGACCAGGTATTCCCCTTTTGGATATTTTCCCAGAGCAGTTAAAAGCATCATACCACAGCAATATACATGTTCCCACATTTATAGCAGCACAATTTATAGTAGCTAAATCTTGGAAACAATCCAAGTGTCCATCAACTGAGAAATAAATCAAAAATGTGTGATATCTTTTTGCAATGGATTTATACTCAGCCATAAAGAAACATAAACCCGAGACTTTTACAGGTAAATGGATGCAACTTGAGAGCATACTCATAAGAGCAATAAATCAGATTCACATGTGAAAACATTGTAATGTTTCCCTAGAATAAGAAATTGAAAGAATATATATATTTTTTACATATATATATATACACACACACATGATAGCTAAGATACTTGTGCTACTAATTTTTATTAGTTCATTAAAAAGAATGATTTGTGCTTATATTTTCTGATCAAACTTGCACACCTATATCTCATAATCTGAGTAAGTCTTCTGAAGAGAGCAATATGCAATATAACCATTGTTAAGTATGTATTATCTTGTTTTGAAATTCTGTATCATTTTTATTGTTTTCTTCTCATTTACAGTAAAAAATAAAAAATAATAGAGAAGAAAAAATAATAAAAAACCCAAAAATCCCTGTATATTTTTAAATGAATGTTTTTTTTTTCTGAAGCCTATAGTCTCTGTTATCCAGAAAGTGACAGTTTTCTTCATCTTTTCCATAGCCCATGGATTTATGAGGTGACCCCTCTGCTCAAAAGGTTCCCATCTGTGAATCTAACTGTGGCAACTGTCCCAATCGACATGTCCCTGTTCAGTTGGTACATGGGGAAGCAATCAGATCACAGTCTCCACCAATATAGGCAATGAGACAGAAGCTCAAGCAGAACACTGGACTTATGGCCATCACTTTGAAATTCAACTACCTTTAAAAACTATGCTTATTAAACATAGCCTCTAACCATGGTATGCGAACTCACTGTGTTTCCTGGCCTAAGCTTCATCTTCTCAAGACATTCATAGACAACCCTCACCCTCTCGCCTTCTGTCACCTATGGCTATCTCATCCAGTCACTGTGGTATAGTAAAATTTCAATGCTAGGACAATGTTGCAGTGCTGATTTTCTGTGGCTCAGTCACAACTAACCTCTTCTCAAAATGGCACCTAATGAAACTCTCTGGCAGTGTGGCACGAGTTGCACCAGATTTCTTCTCTGACTCTGTGCTGTGAAGTAGTCTCTTTTGAAGTAAAATCCATGCTTTCTTGTTGTTGTTGTTTTCACTTTGTAGAAGATGTGAGCTTCCCATGGTATTCATACTATCAGTCCACCCATAATTTATCCTTGAAGCCCTTGACTCTTCTGGGCTTACCTCACTTCTGGTGTGTTAGCCTTGTCGTCTATCAGATTACTTGTCACCTCCATGACGCTGTGCTCTGGGTTTGATTACATTTCCATATTTTCATATATAAATCTTATGTGGTTTTATTGTGTGTCTCTCATTCTTAATATAAGCAGCTCTATCTTCCCTAAAAAATTACTTACTTTTGAGATGCAATTTTTCAAATTTTAATAAGATCTTAGTAGCCATGTATTCTTTATTCATTCTAAAGTGACACACACAATTTCTATAAATTGGAACTTGAAAGAATTTCAATGTGCTTTACTAATTTTAAAGCAAAATTTGCAGGTCACACACCACTTTAAAAAGTATTATTTTCAAATATACCTCTGAAGAAAGTCAAAACCAGAACTGTAGCATCTTTGATTTCCTGGACATCTGAAATAATAATGCTTTCAAAATAAAATGCACAATTATATCAAATGCAAATTTACTGTAAAATGAAAGAGTCACACTCAGGTTAGCATGATTAAACTGCCACGGAATTCAAGGATTCAACATGTTGAAAAACAGAACAAGAAATATTTAAGAAGAAAGTACCTTATGGGAAATGTCATACTGCCATCCTAAAATATTCCAGAGGAGAAGACAGGCTGGTTTAGTGAGTTCAACATCAAGTAGAGAGGCAGATGTGAATGGAAAACACAGTTCCTGACCATTAATCAAAGCATTATTCTGTATTTTCACATTGCACACTGAGTCAATTCTGAGGAGCTCAGTGAATTTACTTACAATAGAAACAAAATATTATGTAGAATTATCAGAGTATGGAATTTTGTAATTTTCATTTAAATTTTGTTTCAGCTTTTTAGGCTATATAGGAGTGGAATGGCAATTATTTTAAAACATTTTTAACACTGGGTACATTCCAAAAATGTTTGTAAACTTTAAATTACTCTTACCTTACCTACGATATGTCTTCACAAATTTGTGTCTTGTTTATGTTTTAGTTATCATTCGCATCTGCCTAGTAGTAGGCAATGTGCTGGTCTTAATAAGTCTCAATTCTTCCTGCACCTGTGTATGATTGTGCTTGATATTATCTTGTGTATTTTGTGCTGTTGTTCCCCACTTCTTCATGGTACCAGACCTGGAGTAAATATCTCAGTACAAAAGGAAACAAACAAACAGCCAGAATTGTAGCTCCTGCCATAAATTAATAGTATATAGATTCCTTTTTATTTTCAGGAAAATAAAACAATAAAAGTGCATTCATGAATGACTATAAAGTTTATTACATATGTAAAACTGTTAGCCAGTATCACATTGCTATTCTCTTGATAATCTCCTATGGAAAATTTTCAGGAGCTTATACAGAAGTACATTGGTTCATTAATTTAATTCATTCCAAGATTCTGTGGAAGATGACTAGGTCTGTTTTTGTCCAGAAAAGATGGCCAAAGTTGGTTTTTCACACAATGCTAAGTTTGGAATGGAAGCAAAATTTTACCTAAGAGCTTTGGCGTCTTTCTGTTCATGAATTGAGTTATTTCTGTATTTATTTCTTGGATGCCTCCACAGATATAATACTATAGTCAAAATTGATTTAATCTAATTTCATTATAAATAAAGCTATTAAATAAACTCTGCTAGACAAATATGTGCAGATTCAATTAAAATGTTTATATTTATGTGAATGTTAAAAATTGATACAGTAAATTCTTGACTTATAAACACTTTATTTGTGAACATTCACAGGCATACTATGCAAGATTCACAAGCATACTACATAGCACTCAATTTTTCAGATTATGAACAAATTTGATTTAGGAATATTCTCCCAGAATGGAACTCATCAACAATTTATCGTATGTTAAAAATATTTTTCAATGGGTTCATATTAAAAGACATGTGAGAATATGTCATCAATAGAATCAAAGTAAATTTTAAAAAACGATATTCACAAGGAGCTTTTGTTCATGATTAGTGTTCTTATATAATAATGTTTTATTCTTATGAGGACCTGGAACCAGGGATTTAGTTCAGGGGCATAGGCACACCTGCCTGGCAAACATGAGGTCAAGAGTTCGATCACCAGTACCAAAAAAACACAAACAAAAACACAAAAAATCCTCAAATTTTATTCTTATCAGAATGAATTGAACAACAACCATAACATCCAAAATAGGCTTCAAAGAGTCCCATTTAAATTCTTGAGCTACATGAAAATAATTTTTCAGATGTTGTTATTTTTGATAATCTATTATGTAGATTCTACTATGCCAGCCTCATAATGTTCTGGAGAAGTCCACATTTGTAATCCCTGGGAAAAGTCATTGGAGTTCCAATGAGTAATTGCAACCTACCAACTCCAGTGCAACTCATGCTGAGAATAAAGAGACAAACATCTATCTGTAGTTGTGGGGACACAAGGAGGTCATAAATACAGTTAGAAAAATGTCTACCTGGAACCAAGGCCAAGAGTCATGGCTGAACCCAGATTTTAGTATTTGCTAAAGACAGGAGTGGTTTGGGGATGAATGACAGAGGATGGTGGGAAGTATGTAAGAGCTGTGTGCTGGGCTAGGTAAGAGGCATAGTAGTGATATGCATAGAAAGGTTATGCAGAAAGAGTAATCTGAATAACACCATTTGTAGTGGTATTTTGTGTTTTGGTGTCATGCTTTATCTTTGACTTTCATGCCCTGAGACATCCGGGATTCTTTTTCAGCTGACATGTCACTTGACCTAGATAGTACATACTGGTTGGGAGCTATAGGTGGGACATAACCATCCTGTCAGCATTGCTTCAATAAATATGTACAATTTTTTGGATTGCATCAGCACCTAAGCTGGATGCATTTGCATTGCTTGAAGGCAATTGAAGGAGTAAAATGTATTAACCTGGTCAGCTCTGTGCATATCAATACATGGTATTAAGACCAGATACAGCCAAAATGGATACAAATGTTCTTTCAAGGAAAGACATTCCAGTGGTCCTCCACAACCTGTTGATTAAACTGTAAGAATTTTCAATATTCTACAGGAATATGTACCTGTAAATGATATATCATGATTCTCCCTTTTTTACCACTCTCCTCCCCTCCCTTCAACCACTCTTCCCTTCCCGATATACAAAACTTGATTCCATTTTTTCTTCTGTTTCTTCTTCTTGTCCCTTTCTTCATTCTCCCCTTCCCTTATTCTTGTCATTTGAATACATGTTACTCACTTCTCAATATCTATTATACGTTTTTGATCCTTATTTACAATTTCTGTTTTTCATACCAGAAAAATGATGAAGTATTTAAACATATGTGTCTGGTTTCACTTAAGAGTAGGGTCTCAATATGCATCCATTTAGGTACAAATATCTCAAGTTTTTACGAGGACAATCTAATGATACATAGGAAATAATAAATAATATGACTGTTTTATGTTTATACCGAATTTATCTAAATTTCTGAATTAATCTCATGGGCCAATTATACTGAAATCTCCTGTTGTTAGGAATATGGTCAAATAGTAACCACTGATCACATAGATGTAGATATTTATCCAATTATTAAATAATTGACATCCAAAATATAAAAGAACTACAACTGAATGACAAAATAAATAAATGAACAGCATTCTTCAAAATAGGCAAATGAGTTGAGTAGTTATACAAATGAGCATCAGGTTTATGAGAAATGTGCAACATTACTAAATTGTATCATCAGGAAAATGAAGATCACAGCCATATTCATATCAACTCATATCTATTAGGTCAAATACTATGGAAAAGTCAAGAGATCTCATGTATTGAGGAGGAAGTGGAGAAACATGAATCTTTGTGCAATATTCATGGTAATGTGAAATGGCACAACTGCCATGTTAAATAGTACCCTGGTTCCTCAAAAAATGAAAAACAATTTCCTAACGTGGGGTCGAACACGGAGACATGACATGAAAGAGTGCACTCATCTCCAGGTTCCTTTACACTTCTCCGTTTGTTTCCTGACTTCCATGGCTTGAGTACATTTTCTTCTACCATTGCTTTCTGCTATTCTGTTTCTGTCTTGGAGCCACCTGATCACTAACTGAAACTGTGATTCAAAATAAAGCTCATTCCTTCAAAGTCGAGGAATGAATCTTTCATCACAACAGTGGGAAAGTGATTAATTTCATCAAGAGTGTACAATAAATATATACAATATGTTGAATATCAATTATTTATCAAAATATTAAAATAGCCACACCAAATGTTTTCTGAAGGATTGTCAGAGTTATTTAGGCTTTAAAAAATAAGTGTACATGCAGCAAATGTGTAAAAAATTACTATCAATAAATTGAACATATCTGTTTCAAAATTTTCTATTTTGCCTGTTATGTTGTGTATGCTTTCTGTATCTGGATATCCATATGTTTTTCAAGTTATTCCAAATTTTGCAGTAATTTCTGGGAATAGATTGCAATGATTACTTTTTGTAATACTTCATATACAAAATGTGTTACTCATAATGAATTATATTTCACTTAAAATCCATATTGCATCTCAATTTTCTCACAATTTACCATTTCTATTGTTTGATCAGAAGACTGTTGAGAAATTTGACTAGCAAAAATGACAGAACAAAAAACAAACAATATTAAAATGAATTTCTAATGTTTATTTGAAGAGATATTGGCAACTTGTTTATTTTCAAATGAACATGTGTTATTTATTTTGAAGCACATTTTATTAAATTTCATTTATGGAAAAAATTGTAGTACCATACACTAACAAAAAATGTATAAAGTGCAGCTACTCTCATGAAGAATCACATTGAAAATAAAGAAAAAAGATGTCCCTCATTACAATACTATATTTGTCTTTTTCTATAATGTGATTGGAAAGGAAAGTTGTTTTTATTTTCCAAAATTTTCAGAACAGATGATTTTTATACCAAAAATAATGTAGGTGTTAAAACTTCAAAGTTCAATACTGACATATGTGCTTTCTTGATGTAATGGGAAAAGGTGTGCATCATATAAATTTCCTGCCTCCTTGCCAAGGAACTCTCAATGTATACAAATAAATGTAACACTTAAGTTACTGCCAGAAGAAAGAAAAGGAAAGAAGGTAAATATGCTGCTGGAGTCCCAAACTGCAGACGTTTTTCTATTTTGTAAATTATGGCTAAGAATGAAATTCTACTTGTATGTCAGAAAATATTAACTGAACATCTTATGAACGTATGCTTTTCGCATTCAAGAACAATATGATAACCAAGTCAGCAATTAATAAAAAAAAATCAGTACACGCAGGACTCACATTTAAATGAGTTCGCAAAGTATGAACAGAAAATGTCTCAGCAGGCAGTTTACAGGCCAAGAGAAAGTAAAATGACATGTTCTGTATTTTAAAAAAAAAAACATCAACCTACAAGACTATTAACAGCAAAGTTATCCATCACAAATAAAAAGAAATAAAAACAAGCAAAAATTGAAAGATGTTATCAACACTTGACTAATCTTACAAAAGATACTTATAAGACTCTTATGTGGAGAAATAAAAGAACAACAACCACAAATAAATCACATGAAAGTATAAAAACAAGGAGAATAGCAATAAAGAAAAGACAATAAGAATAAAATTTTATGAATAAACTACCAAACCACAAAGATGAACAAGAGAGAGATAAAACAGCAAAAACCCACGAGTGTTAAAAAATAAACCAAAAAAACTAACAAAACTTCTGCACCACCAACAATACAATTGGGTATAAATGAACAAAATTTCCAAATTAGAAGTTACAGAATGGATGGATTAAAAAAGAAGCTAGACACTATGACAAGCTGCCTACAGAATCTCACTTTACCATTAAAGATTCACAGATACTGAAAGACCAAGAATGGAAAGACATTCCATGCAAAAAAGAACCAAAAGCAATCAAAGTAGCTACACCTACACAGAATCAGAAAAATAAACATTAATATACAAGTATAAAAAGACAAAGAAGATCACTATGTATTCACCAAGGGATTAATTCAACAAGAATATATAATAACTCTAAATATATGTACACCAACTGCCTCACCATCCAACTACATAAAACAAACACTATTATATTCAAAGGAAAAGATAGGTTCCAATGCAATAATAGTGGGTGCAAACCCTACTTTTTGCTGGGGACTGATTGATTATTCAGACAAAAGTAAATGAGGAAACATCAATTGACCTGTCCTGTAGGTGAACTATCATACTTATGTAACCTTTTATATACTAGATTCAGAATACATATTCTTTTCATCAACACATGAAGTAGCCTCTAAAATAGAACACATATTAAGTTACAAAACAATGTCCAGTACATTTTAAAAATAAAAAAATATCAACACCATTTTCAAGAACCATAAGGGAATACAAACAGTTTTAAAGATAGATTTTAAAATTTTCAAAATACATGAAAACTGAGCAACATGTTCTTGAATGAAGGATACAGGGAAAAATCAGTACGAAGATGGATGTTTATAGCAATAACCACATACATAAGGATAGCAACACTTCAAATGAACAACATAACACTGCATCTCAAAGACTTATGAAAACTAGAACAAACCAAACCAAAACAAAAAATGAGAAATAAATAAATAATAAGTATCAGAGCAAGAACACATGAAATTATCCTATGAAAGCAATATCACTGATTAATGAAATGAACAGTTGTTCTTAAAAAATGATAATTTTAGATAACAAAACTAAAAAAGATGAGAAAAGTACTAAATAAATGAGCTCAGAGGTGAAAAAAGACATTATAACTGATACCAAAAAAAATACAAAGGAACTTTAAGGACAATTATAAATGATTTTCAGAACACATAAAAACTAACAAAGCTGAATCATGAGAACACAGAAAACCTGAGTAGAATAGTAATAGTAATAATAATAGTACTATATCAGTAAAAATAACTCCAAACAAACAAACAAAAACCCAGGAATGATGTTCCATTTATGAATGTTTCAACTTCAAAGATAGATTATAATAGCATCATTTTGTTTATCTTAGAATATGGAAACCGAGGAAATCATTGCAAACTTAACCTATGAGGCCTCATATGAAAACATAATAAGGCTGCCTTAAAAAGGGCATATCATCATCTCTGGTGAACTTTAGTGTGAAAGATTTCAACAAAATCCTAGCAAATTAAATTCACCAGTACATTAAATAGAAAAAACACTCTGATTAAGTGTTCCAGAGGTGGGAGTATATTTCAAAATGTACAAGACAAAAATATAATGACCCACGTGAACAGATTGAACATTAAATGTCATATGCTCATCTATGCAGAGGCAAGAAAATACAAGCAATGTGAAAATACAAGCCAAATTTATTTGAACTTATGAATGAAATTAATAAGGATACAAAAATCAACATTCAAAACTCATTAGCTTTTTATATTGCTAGGAAACAAACCAGAAGGAAAAAGATGGAGAAAGAAATTAGTAAAGCAATAGCACTTAAATAAAGATAAAGATATCTGGAAATAAATATAACCAAAATTGATTTCTATAATGCAAATTATAAAGCACTGCTGAACAACCTACAAAAAGGGAAAGAAATGTACTGTTTAAGGATTAAAAGAGTTAATTTTTATTAAAATATCTATATTCTCAAAAACAATCTAGAGACTGTATAGGCTTCCTATCAAAATGCACAGGATGTCTATCACAAAAACAGAAAAAAAATTTCTGCAATTCACATGAAACCACAAAAAGCCCTGAAGAGCAAACTCATTCCTGAAGAAAGAGAAAAAAGCTGGATTCCTACAATGTCCAATGACTTCAGAAAATACTGCAAGGCAATAGTAGCCTCAATAAGATAGATGTGGAATATAAAGTAATGCAAAAGTCAGTGAACCAAATAAAATCCAGAAAGAAATTCAAATATTGACAATCAACAGATTTTCAAAAAATGTGGCAAATCGCACACATTCAAGAAAGTAAAACCTCTTCATGCGGCACAAAGTGTCTATATCAAGAAGAAATAATTAGGGAATGGTGGCACACACCTGTAATCCCACCACTCAGGAAGCTGAGGCAGGAGAATCACTTAAATTTGAGGCCAGTCTCAGCTGCATGGTGAATGCAAGGTCAGCCTGAACTTCATAGTGAGACTCTCTCTCAAAAAACAATCAACCAACCAACCAAACAAACAAACAAAGATAAGTATTAGACACTGTCTTTCACAATATATAAGAATTTACTCAAAAATTATAAAAGACATAAATCCAAGACCCCAACTTGTGAAGCTATAGGAAAAAATATGCAGGAAAAAACATAGGACATTAAACTTGGTGAATAATTTTAAATTTGGATAGAAAAGCAGAGTCACTATAAGCAAAAATAGATAAAATAGATTATATAATAATAAAATGTTTCTTTATAGTAAAGTAAATTATCAATACAGTGAAAATATGACTTAAACAGAATGAGAAAATATCTGCAAGCTCTTAATTTGACCAGGAATTAATTTTGAGTATACATAAGAAACTCAACCCAACAGAAAAATAATATTTTAAAATGGGCAAAAGACTTGAATACATATCTCTCAAAAGAAGATATACAAATAGCAAAGTCATTCCTAAGAAAACACCAAATAGTGGATGCTTCTTGTGCATTTGTGACAGGCAACTCTTAGTCTGGGAGAATGCAGGGGTTATGGTGGAGGTTCCAGTTCTGGCCTTTTAGGTCTTGGTTGCTGGCACTAGCATGGCAGGGGCCATGGATGAGGCTAAAGTGTTCTCAATGGTAAGGCCTGAGACAAGGAGGAGAGCTGGGCTGGCCGGTCAAGGACATGAAGATCAAATCTCAGGAGGACATTAATTTTTTTCTCCTTACCCATCAAGGAATCTGAGATTATTGAGTTTTTCCTGGGCATATCCTGCAAGGATGAAGTTCTGAAGATCACGCCCATGGAGAATCAAGCTCATGCTGGCCAGGGATCCAGGTTCAAGGTATTTATCACTATAGGGACTACAAGGGTCATGTGGGCCTGGGTGTGAAGTGTTCCATGGAAGTAGTCACTGACATTTGAGGGACCATCATCCTGAATCAGCTTTTCACAGTCCCTATGTGGAGAGGTCACAGGGGAACAAGATCTGCAGTCCTTACACTGTCCCTTGCAAGGTAATAGTCTGCTGTGGTTGTATATTGGTGCATCTGGTCCTTGCCACAAGAGGCACTGGAATCATCTCAGCCCTAGTGCCCAAGAAGTTGCTGCTGCTTGCTGGTATTGATGACTGCTACACCTCTTCCAGGGCCTAAACTGTTGCTCTGGGCAACTTTGCCTTGGTCACCTTTGATGGCATCTCCAAAACCTACAACTGCCTGACCCCTGTCCTCCACAGTGAGACTGTTCACTAAGTCTCTCTACAAGAAATTTACCAATCATCTTGTAAAAACCTACACCAGAGTTTCTCTCTAGAGCTCTGGTCCAAGCTCCAGCAGTAGCTACAATGTACTGTTTTTATACAGGAAAAATTAAATGAACTAAATACATAAAAAATAAACAAACAAGCCACAACAAATCTACAAAGACCCAACTCATATTTGAAAAAGTACTAACTATCCCGATCAGGAAATTTCAAATCAAAATAGCAAAAATTTATATGCTTACTCTGGTTGAAATATCTATTGTCAAAACAACACCAATAAAAATGCTGGTTAAACTGTGAAGAAAGTATAACTCTCTTATATACTTTGTTAGAATGTAAATCAGAATAATCATTATGAAAAACAGTAAGTTCCTATAAAAATCAGAAATGAAGGCATGATGGTTCATACTTGTAGTGCTAATTACTTGGAGACTGGAAAATTGCATTTTGGGTCCCACCATGGGCAACTTAAGGAGGCCTTGATTCAAGGAATAACATAAAATAATTAAATAAAATAAAAAGCAAATAAAATAAAATAAGAGGAAATAAGGTAAAATAACACAACATAAAATCAATTGCATTGACTTTGAAAGTAGAAACATTGCTCAGTGATAGAAAACTTGCTTAGCAAGTACAAAATCTTGAGTTCAATCATCAGTAGAAAGAAACAAACATGGTCCAGACATTTCTCTCAGTATATTTATTTTAACCAGGTTTGATGATGCAGTCCTGTAGTTCCAGCACTTGGAAGCTGAGGCAGGAGGCAAGAGGATAACCATGAGTTTGAGCTCAGCCTGGACTACACAAGGAGTTCAAGGCCAGCCTGAGCAACATAGTTAAAATATGTCTCCAAAGCAAAAAACAAAAAACAACAAAAAATTTTATTTTAGCACTATTTATAATATCCAAGGTATGGAATCAACCAGTCATTCAACCATGTCTGAATAGAAAGCTTAAATATATATATATATATATATCTCAACATTAAAAATACTAAATTTTGTTATTTGTGCCAACATGAATGAAGCAAAATACCATTATTATAACTGAACAAATAATCGGGAGGCATAATAACTCATTTTTTTCACCAACATATGGAAGGCTTCTCAAATTATTGAGCAGAATAAAGGTTAGAAGTTCCTGGGAAGTATTGGAGAAGGTACTTAGTGAAGATGGCTGATGGATATGCAGTGTACTAGGACAGGGGGAATAACTTCTAATATTCTGCAGCAAAGTAGGGTACCTATGGTTGACAACAATTACTTGTAAATTTCATAATAGGTAAAAGAAAGTATTCTAAATGTTTTTAACACAAATACATAAAATTGTTTCAGGTGGTATGGATACCATTTACCCAGATCTGAATATTTTCCATTGCATGTATATATTGAAATATCATTCTCTACTCCATCAATAAAAAAGTTACTTAGAAAAACATAGCAACATTATTTTTCTAACCAAGTATCCCATATAATGCTATAACAAAATTGCATAATCATCATATACTTACAAACATAACACTAGCTATGCAGCTATTGCACCACAAAAATATTATAATGTGACTGCAATTATATAGTGACTATGTAATTATAACTAACTCTATTACTGGACTGCAGATTCAATACCCAGAAATACACTGTGACTAGACATATAAGTATATAATAAGTCTTTTGATTAGTGATAGTATTGTAACACTAAACTTTAACTTCAACATAATCACCAGAACAGTAAATTTATTCTAATATTATCACACTATCACTGTAACCATAGCAATAATGTTCTAAATAGAATGATGCTATAATACTGTACTTTTAGATTCTGCTTTTACAATATAATAATAAATTATAACACTAGTAATAACTATATCATCAGCAGTATAATATATGTTAATCACAATTATTGCACTAGAACTATAATGCTAATACCACAAGAATAAAGCTTAACTGTTATTTTATAACTATAAATACAATTGTAATGCTGCAAATAGAATTATGGCCAGTAAGTGCAATGTTAAATGCTAGCATTTCAATTTTATCCATAAGGCTCCAAATATAACTTTATACCGTCAATATCACTTTATCAGTCATGTGACTATAAAATAACCATACATATTATTATATATCTACCATTATAGCTGAACTATGAAATTATAACCATAGTATCAACGTTTAACAGTTTATTTATAGGTACAAAATTAACACTATAATGATGATTATATCCTTAAAATTATGACAGTAGCATAAATATAACTTCTATATTCATAGTATAACTTTAAATCCAAAGCACTATAAGAACAAAATAATATATTTCTAAAATAACTTGGTAGAAATAGGTATCAATGTATAAAAATAATTATAGCACAAGTAGAATTATAACCTACAATGTGAAATATGATGTTATAAACATAATCCTTATCATATGCCTATAAACAGATAATTATAAATATATAGCACTATGCTTCTACCCTAAGTATAATACAGTATGAATGGCTTTTAGTAAAATATCATAAATAGAACACTATATAACACTGAACATAACTATTGACTAATACCATATCTGTAACTATATCTTATAATTATGATGTTTTCATTATAGCTGTTATTAAACAATTACCATTAATATAAATGATGGCTATACCTCTATAAATGTAACACCATGATAATAGTATTAGTATAGCACTACTATTATTTTTTTTTGTACCAGGGATCAAACTCACAACCTCGCGTTTGCTAGGCAAGCGCTTCAATCACTGAGCTAAATCCCTGGTCCAACACTACTATTATTATGGCAAAAATTAACTGTGACTTGGACAATACCAAAGTTTTTAATCTGGATGACATACAATTATAGTTATTTATTTATAGTTCTAAAATTACAGTAGAGTGCAATGGATTTAATTTTACAACTATTACTAAAACAATGACTTTATAACCATAACAACAGCTGTATTTCTATAACTAAAGCAGTAGCCCTTTTCTTACACTAATATTATAACTACTTCCTAAAAATGTAAAACTGAAATGCTGTATTATCATGATAATAAGACTTATAGCAAAAAATACCACTCATTTAAATATAAATTTGATTTTATAATTATATTTGTATAATTATATATTCAACATAAGTACATACAATAAATTATAAATATTCTTAGTTATATATTATCAAAATGTATTTAAAACTACATATAATAATTAAAATTAAGACAATGTAAATTATAAAGTATAAATATTTATAATTACAGCATATAAACTAGGGGTTAATGTACTATACATATAACAAAAGTACTACAACTATGATTTTTTTATATAACTATAGAACAGTACCTATGTCATTAATAACACTATAACTAAAATCATATTTGTATAATACCATAACCATAAAACCATGATATAATAATAAGGCATAACATTAATAGTAGAAATACAATAATAATACTAAATCAATAATAACTATTAAAAAGCATGGTCAATTCAATCAATTTCCAATATTTCTCCATATAATCATAAGTATAACCATAAAATAGAAATATATCATTGTAATTATGCATAGATGCCATTATAATTACAGCTAAAACACTATAAATAAAAACATTTAAAGTTTTTTAATTAAAACACAATATAATATTAAACTATATAACACTAACAGCATAAATATCACAACATAGCTATTAACCACAATACTGTAACTATAATAAAACCATTACCACTATACAAACATCAAATTACAAGCATAAAGTTGCAATTATCTCAGTAATAATGCAACTGTACCATTATAATGATACTATATCTATAATCA